>LQRL01154716.1:26644-39533 GCA_001703475.1 Hydroides elegans
ATTATCTGGCAACTCAGAAATATTAATGACGTTATCACAAGAAATAGGCCTATTTTGTGAACGAAAATAATATACCAATGATAGAATTACTAGAATATGACATGAGATTAAGCACCTTAATCATTACACAATCATTGTTTTGTTAATACAGCACTCAAGCAAACTTTGGTAGAAACTTCAATAAAACAATTATATTCAATGTTATTGTTAAAATCAGAAGATCATACACAGCTTTCTAAATGCGGTTTATTATTTCTATAGAGATTGCACGCAGTACTTACGATAAATCCGTGAAATCAATAGATATATGAGAAGATATATACGCATCCTTTTCATATCGGCATGCATCTATTTCCAAATCCTTTACAAATTACACATATCTAAAGTTTAATCATTCCTTAGGCCTAATCACTCAATCAAGTAACATTATAAATAAGAAACATATTTTACAATAAAATTCATTCAAAATAATACCTCTATATATTCATTCATAATTACTACCGTCATTATATGTCATTGGCGCTGACAAGGCACCACCATTGAAACTGATAATTATCAATTTGAATGTTTTAAAAAATATGTCCAATGTTTACTGGCGGCTGCGAAATCGCAAAATGAATCATCCCAACAAACCCAATGCAAACATTTGATCAGATATAAGCTTGTTTCGTATATAAGTAAAACGGAAGGGAACAGAATTGTACAGACTAATACAGTTTTATATGTTAGATTTGATACATGGATATAACGAGTGATAAGGATATTCACACCTTTACTAAATTTAATCAGCTTAAACGGTTCGTGTATGAAAACAAAGTAAACCCAAAAGCAACGTATAATACGCAGCATATCATTATTGGTATGTTTGTTCTTATTGGGTTATCAATAGATTTGCTATGCATTTAAAGAGGCCAGTATATACGTGATTGTTTGTTTCCAAATTATGCACCTGGCGCCTTTTAAAGCTTGCGTCAACTCATATGCGGGCAATCTAATAATATCATGGCCTAATGATGCACCAATTTATTATGTACATTGAAATTATGATTTTGAGTGGGATGTGTTATTATAATAACTATACTAGTTATATGTTTTTTTAGTTTTTACAACATATAACTTTACATCTTTTCAAAATAAAACACCTTTTCTCCTCGTTGTTACGTTCATTTTAAATTGTAGTCGCAATTCTATGACAAAATCAATTATATAAACGATTTTATATTCCTCACGCAGTTTATTCGTATAACCTAGTCCCTTCAAATCCTGTTCAATTTTTGGACCACGCTCAAGATAAGATATATCATTCAATTTTATAATGTTTATGTGTGTATTGTCCATCTATTATTTTGTTAACAATAATATATATCGAATAGATACAGATACATATCTCGATTCATTTTGATTATTCTTTTTATTTTGGTTTTCAAAATCTGAACAGGGAAGCATGAATAATAAAAAAACATAATGATACCATTAATTTTAAAATGCCTAAAATGCCTTTTATATTTTCTTATATGATGTTTATGATGTTAAAGGAATTTACACAAATCATTTCTCATCAGAAAGACAGATATTGTTGATAAAAAAATATAAGAAGGGTGTATGACTGCATTAAGAAGAAATAAATGTTAAGGTTAACCTCAGCATTTAATAAAGACAATATCGGTCCATATATTACGCAGTGTATTAAGTGTTACGCGCTCACATTTCATAACGTTACATATATCAAATCAACCTTGCTTTATTAATCGAGCAGTTGATGTGTCAATTCGACGGCGCTAGTGTTAAAATCACCTTGGTCTTTTGAGTAACCATCTTAGAAATTCAATTGTATATCATTTCGAAGAAAGATCAATAAATTCCTAGGGACTAGCATGTATGAAAAAAATCCTAGGCCATAACGAGATTCGATATACGAGTCGCATTGCTTTGCTGCCTTGCGCTTATATCAACTAGGTCACAGTTGTTGCTGTTTTTCATTTTATTTGTCTACACTGATCGATCTATAAAATGTCTACAGTCTATCTGTAGGTGCACACCACACATTTTATCCGCTGGTCTCGCATTCTGATCGTAAGGTGTTTGCTTTTTCAGCTCTTAAGCAACTTCGATTCCTTCTTGCAATGGGATTGTGAAACCAGAATATAATTGTTTAATTTTGCGAAACGCAAGTCAAATTCATTTGGATTAAATGAGTAAAAACACTAATCATATTGCTACGTGTCACTACCTGTTCTTCAAAATGTTATTTATTTGCTAAGACATTTTATATAAAACAATATAATGGGAATACGTCACGAGATTATATATTGAAGGGAATTATAACACTCTGTAAGCCAAATCTGAACGAACCCGAAGGGTGAGTTCAGATTTGGCTGACAGAGTATTATAATTCCCTTCAATATATAATCGAGTGGCGTGTTCGCTTTATTACATACCTTCCATGAAGAATAATCTATTTAAATACATTAATTAAGCGACTCAAAAGCAGTTAGCCACGTTAGCTCAGTTGGTTAGAGCGTTGGTCAGACACGTTTTTTGCGTCATTCCCATTTAACAATGTTTGTTTACTTTTTATAATCATTAATATCTCATTTATGTTTGGACAAAAACATCTAAAATTTTACACATGACAAGATTATTCTATTTTTTGTATGATTTATTCATAATTTAACGTATTTCACCATATAAATGCCCAAATTGAGCTCGATTTGAAACGCATTTAGTTGGCTGATTTGCAACGATCCGTGGGTCCCCGGTTCGAACCTAGGTAAAGGCATAACAAAAAATTGTTTTTGTCTGTCTTTATTCATTGTTTTAAACTTGATATTTAGTAGTTCTTAGTTATCATTAAACATATTTTTTTTATAATTACTGCAAGATTTAACCAATAAAGTGTTTATTTTGATAATCAAATATGTGTTTTTTGGTACGTGGTTGTTAAATCTAAGGCGTTAAATCTTGTTTTAAACTTGATATTTAGAAATTCTTATCAAACATCAATAGGAAATATCAATATAAGTCAAGAAAAAATAATTCTTTATTCGATATTTCATTAAAAATTAGTTTGACGAAAAAATGTGCTCCGAGCGAGACTCGAACGCGGAACCCCTTGCTCCACAGGCGAGCACCATATCCATTGCGCCAGAGGGGCTGTTGATGATTGCGTAACTAATTAATAGACTAATAACTATGGATCTATAATGCTCCATTTGTTTTCCAAATATGGAATATTGACGCAGATCATTAAATATAAGTGATCGGATCGATTCGGTGCCATTGTTTCACAAAATAAACTGAAAATGGCTTTGCATTACGTGTTACAAAGAAAAGTGGAATTGACGCAATGTGGCGTAAAGTGGGCGATAAGTCGAAAACGAGGCTATAGTGAAGAAGAGGAAATATCACACTCTAGGTTTTTTTTTATATGTTCTTTATACAGGTATGTAATAAGATATAAATTGACTAATATGTGAGTAAAATAAATGTAATCGTGTGCATTTGCAATAATATGTGCTCAAAATCATTTAGATTTATTTTACATGCATCTCTTTTTTGCAATATAGCTTTTTTTAAAAACGTGTTTTATCAAACTAGAAATTGTATGCATGTATAAATAAAAAACTGTTTTCTTCATATAAGATCAGAGCTGATGCAATTTAAATTATTAAATGTGTTTTTTTTTTATAAATTTATGAATCATGTTACGCGGAGGATGTAGTCCTTTATTTTTTTCAATTGCCTTACAACTCAAAGGTTGATAAACAAGATTATATTTAAAAGCTAGTTATTCAGAACCAAATATAAATATATGAACTAACAACAACACCTTAAATGTAATATTTCTTAGTATGAAGTATATTATTTGGAAGACTAAGGTTTTTAAAGAGAGCTGTTGTTTTGTACATGTTATAGCTGATGTATGTTAAGGATCTAAAAATCGTTTAGTGGAGGTATGTTGATGCTATCTTGAAATGCAACTTAATTAGTTTTTCCATATCTACAGATGGTTCAGATCATATCGAGTGGCTTGATGTTTTTGTGTGTAGTTTTTAACTAAAAAGTCAAACCTTTATTCCTTTAATTGTTAAAACCTAAGATATATATCTAAAACATTTTTTTATTTAAAAAAACATAAACCAACCAGATTATTTTTCTATTTACATTGTTGCATATATATTTTTTATTGTTTCGCAATGTAGATTACCATTTGTTGAAATCTTCGCTATATGTATGATCGACTGTTTCAGAAGTATATTTTAGATTTGGATGCATTCTAGCACGATATGACTGTGACGGCTTGTACTCAGTGTAGTGTGATGAGGTATGTGCGTTTGAAAATGAATGTTAAGTGACGTATCCTTTTCCATTATCCTTGTGATAATTTAAGATAACTAAATAATAACATTGTTAATATTGTTACTTGTTAATAATGTAATGATTATTAGGAGAAATAGTTAAATGACAGTTCTGCAAATGAAGGCATTGCATAAAGTGAAGTCTGCCGCATTTGGTCATTTATGTTGTAGCATTGTGGCTTTGTGTTTAGAAAGTTCGCCTAAGTGTCATGTCTAAATACAACGATGACTAGGGAAAGGTGCATGTGTTATAAGTTGATCAACGAACGACAATATGATCGTTATCATTAAGTGTCTTGTTCAAGATGACTGGAATTTGATTCATGGTTTGTTACATGATGATTGTTCCTAGTGTCTTTTTCAATATGGCTTAAACTTAAGTCACAGTTTGTTAAATGATGATTAAGTTATCTTTGGTTTATATACCATTTTTCTGGGTTTAAAACCAAATAGATATTAAGATGATAAGGTATGCATACTATACAATTTATAAGAACATTCTCTGCATAACTGTCATTTTAAAGAGTGAAACATAATATAATTTCTGATTTCAATAAAATGTGACAAAAAACCATAGTGATACACTATTATTCATCTGATTGGAAACCTACATGTTCCCCATCTAATTCATTAGAGATGTGCATACGTTAAATTAAGTAGTCCGGGTAGCAAGATTATTGCAAAGTTTGACGATCTAATGAAATTAAAATAAGTGTTATCACTCAACTAATCTTGCGGCACAATTACTTAAAATGTATGATTCATATAACCTGTTGTAATGGTTGTATGTGTATAACATTTATTGTGCATGTGTACATTAATATCCTTACTCGGCAATCATTGCTCAACGTCACTTGGTTGGTTGCAACGTCAAACAATGACCATTGACCCATATACAAATATTGATTTCGTATTGTTATACATCAACATCAAATAAGCGTCCTTGGTGCACCTTTACTTTTCGTGCTGTCGCAGCAAGACACGCATAAGATGTTAGATGGGCTGAGTGTACAGTGGGTAAGCGATTAACAATCGCCCGCATCACACCAATGCAAAATATATTTTGGAAATTCAAATAGGACAAAATTTAATTTACGTAAATCTACCGTTTAAGCTGTCAAAACAATAATGGTATGACGTAAATGTAGAGAGGACATGCCTGGAAATATATACAACGTGGCAGCAATAAATCATTATTACAGTTGCACTGTTATGATAAAATTGGTTTGTTAAATAGTTTAAATCATTATTGTTGTGAATTAGAGAGAAAACAGAAACACAACACTTAACACAAATAGCATTGTTTGAACCAATACATTTTAAGTTTGATTAATAAATCCTAGAGGAGGTATCCACAGTGCTTGCGCCAAATTTGTGTTTAATCAACTTTCCTAAGCTAGACTTGATTTGATTTCAAATATACAACATATCTAATAACCTGATTTATTTATGTAACCATCTTTCATTTAAATCAATTTATGAATTATTATTAGTATGTTTAATGGTTCATCACTATAAGGAAATGTTTAACTGTTCTTAAATTGTGTTCTTAAATTATTTTTGAAAGGGCAAACTTATAATAAATGATAAATAAAATAGAATTACGAAACTGCAACATCAAGCTAATGCTTCTTTTGCAACAATGTAACATTTCGATAAAGGTATTCATGTGTATCTATAGATTTTTGCTTGTTTTGTAATTAATTAGATTGTAGAAAGTTTCGTATATCTTTTCTACATGTTGTGAAATGATAAATGATGAAAAAACAATAAAATGTTTTTAATGAATTATTTATGTGTATAGCAAATATCCATACCAAAAATGTATCGGGTCAATAGGTCCGGACGCTTATTGAATAACATGACATGAAGTTTAAATTCCAAAACGGTAAAATGTTTTTTTCTAATATTACATTTTTAGAAATCATAAATGTTGAGAACTTTTAAATTATCTTTTTGTGCCGGGGACTACATACCACAATCAAAATCGTGACATTTTGTCCAGGGATATTTTGACCGGGATTTCGAAACATAATATTAACATAATTATATCCTGCATAACAGTGATAATTGCTGTATACCTTCTGCTAAGTCTCTGATAGAATATCAGGGTTCTCGTTACAACTGCAAACCCAACAACTTTATACAACCAGGCACTTCTTGACGTATATTGAACAAATCAAAAACAAAATAAAACAGTTAGCTCATCAACTTTCACACAATATAAACGACCTGTAATCACATTATAGATAATTATCATCGTACATTAATATGTGATAGCATGTTTAGTGCCTCACATTGTATACGCAGAACCAATTAGTCGCCTTATATAAATGGCATGATTTGAATGACTTATTGATATGAAAATATTTGACATACACATGTCATGCTGATGTTTACAAAGTTAGGGTTTGTCAACATAAGAAGCTGTTTCTAGGCTTTTATATAAAAAACTGACATATTTCTTATCGGACCCTAAAATCTGACAAACTATTTAAAACACAACCCGTCGTAAGTTCGGTTTTGATTTTTTCGAAAAGGAACACACCGCAAAGCAATTAAGAGATTTAGGGAATAATTGGGAAAAGCTTCCAATGTAATTGAGGGCACCATACGAGCTGTTCCTCATAATAGGATAATTTCTTAATTTTTATAATAAACAGTGGCACGATTTGTTAAAAAAATTACTAGTAATTGTATAATAACCGTTTATTTACATTATGTGATAGGTAATTAAGTTATATCCAACTTATCAATTTTCCCAAAAGGTGTTCCTTTTCAGTAACAAGCTGGTTAGAAAAGGGGAAAACTGCTCAGATGACTGGGGAAAAGTGAACACCTTGTTGCAAAATAGTAATTGAAAAAATGTTGTTTTTCGTAGCTGAAATGTTTACTTAATGCAATTTAACAGCTTTTTGAAACATATGTCATCGGATGCTCTTTTATGTTATATTTAATATACATGATATATTTTGCATTGAAAATCATAAGAACCGCGTGTATGTTCACTTTTCTCTAATACTTTAGGTTCTTCAATATTATATTTAATAGAATTGTTACTATTCATACAGTAGTCATATTTCAAACTACTAGAAAAATATTCAACAATCAACCTTTTAAAAGAGAAATGAGCAATTATCTTATGCCGGAAGATTAGCACTCAGAGGTGACCACTAATCTACAGGGGTCTACAACATATATATTTTTATTCTAGCAATACATTTTTTTAACTTTGGCTTTTTCATTACTGTGTTGTTAAAATTGTTATATATATATAGAACATTTATAATATTTTTATTAGGGATGCGGGATCGGTTTATTAATTTCCTGGGTAATGTCCTAACCTAGAGGTTTATGCCCAAAAAAGTGGTGCTTTAGGGGGTAGCACTCAGGGATGATCGCCCCAGAGTTCTCATCTATAGGGTACAAACAATTATGATTTTATCCTTTTCATCATTATTTTAAGTGAATTCTTATGTTATCTCTCTTTTTTTTGTAAAAAAAAATGTACATATTTTTTTGTAATATTGAAGCAAGGGTCGGCTGATCAATAAATAACCCGGAGGTTGTGCCTTAAGGGCTTTTGCCCGAGAGGCAGTGGGTAAAGCCCAAATGTATAAACTGGACCTCATACTATTTAAAAAAGCTCCTTGTGCATTTTGAAAACGCATTACAAAAACATAGAATATCATTTGTCTATTATATGGAATAATATTACAAAAACATAGAATATCATGTGTCTATTATATGGAATAATATTTTTGACAATGACGTTATTTGTAATTCTTCTTAATTGAACCAACTGTTATTATTGAGAACGAATGAAACTTGTTTTTTTCTCTATTTCATATATTCAAGACGTTACATCCTGTTAAGTATTACTTTTTATATTGTGATATTGTCGTATTTTATACATTAAAGTATATGTTATTTGATATATAAACACAATTTTGAAAAGCTATATATGGCATGGTTTTAATACCTTTCAAAACTGTGTGTCGCTCAATATAACAAATCAGCGAACGTCTCCAAACAAGGAGACGGGTATCTCCATTTTCGGATACGTCTCCAAAAACGAAGACGTCTCCAACACAGAAGACTCCCTCGAACTGGTCATTCCACGTGTGAGAAAGTTTTAAAAGGAAGGTCAGACTACTAACTTTCGTTGAATGCTTTTTTTAGCAAGAACTATGTTGATGAAGGTTATCTGAAACATGTGCTAGACTCTACGTATAGAAGAAACCAAGAGGGCTAAGAGTTTCGTGAAAATTAAACCACGCGAGGGTGCGAAGCACCAGAGTGTGGTTTGATTTCACGAAACTCTTATGCCCGAATGGTTTCATCGACTTAAACGTCTTCCCTCATTAACATATCCGTTTTGTAAACAAATAAATCTAGGTCACTTGATTGATTCTTGGAAATTAACAGCAGATTTTATTATTTGAGTCTATAGCAAATAATATTTCATAGTGCCTGAAGAGTTTACTTTATGGGGGTGACTGGTTTTAGAGGGTGTTTTATGGTCCCGTCTGTTTTTGTTGATACGAAAATAATGCATGATCGTTCCACGCTGTCCTCATGATGGGGCCTTGATATTGCAGTTTACTACAGCCAGTTAAGGGCATTCACTGGTCTTTGGAATAGGTGTTATAGAATTTAGTAGTTGATACTTTATTCAGATAAATTCAAATCAATTATATGAGGATCACTGTACATTTCTTTTGACATATCAATTTTCCTTTAAGAACATATTTTATTTATTTGGCATATCCTGATATCATCCTCAATAAATATTATTTTCACTAGTTCCTTTGAAATGCAGACTATCTTTTGTATACACATTTGAACAGATATTAAAACATGAAGGTATTAATTTAATCCCGTTTAACGTACCATGGATTCCACTTACGCATAATTTAAAGAAAAGAATGTGTTTCGACATGTATCAAGGTAGAATATTTTTTTTTGAAAATTTTAAAATTTCTCCGCGATTTCCCTTAAGAGGTCGCCCATTTCTAAAAATGGGGCATACTCTATTGATATATTCTGTCTCAGACTGCAGATAGTTGAAATCATGAATCGTGCCCACAGTGAATTCATGAAAATAAATCCACGCTTAGAACAATTTAATGACGTCATAGAAGTGGTGTGAATGGTATTATGATAATTATCAGTAATCAGTGTTACAAGCATAAATTGGTCAATTATTGTATTCGGAAATCACTCCAAAATAGAATAGAGGCTCCATAAAAATGATCAATTGATTGAAAAAAGATCGAGCTATATTCCTGACCGACATGGATTATCTGCCTTATTTAGAAGCGTTTTATACAAAATATAGCGCTCGAAAATCATAGTTCCTTTCCCATTATACACACAAATGTAACTACTAAACTCAAGGTTTTAATATTCAAGTAAATCCAGTTAATATTCATTGCAATATTCACATGGATAAAAATATGGTTGATTATACACGAAAATGTCGACTCAAGAAAATCCTATATTCACATAATTAAATCAAGTATGATTTAACAATGATCTTACAATTACATTTCTAATATCGTATTATGAAATATGTGTTTGCGTATGTTGATATGTTCATGACGACCTTGCGAAGTCGATTAATTGTCCGAGAAAAATGTTGTTTATAAAAAAACACAATAGTGTACCTTCATATATTAAACATAGTAAAAATTGAATTAAATCAAAACTAACCCCTATTTTAGTTATTTAATGCCTTTTCAATGTACATAAATGATGTGGTTGGCATCGACCAAAGCTTTTGAAGTTTTGACATGGGAAGCATTGTGTATGAATAATATAAGAGAGTGGTATTGTTATAACGTCATTTTAGTAAGATTTCGTTTCTTAAATTTGTTTTATGTTTAACATTTGCAAATTTAAATGCAATTCACTCACTAATATGCATTCACTAATTCGAATGGAAACATATTGGGGATTGCTAGCTTGCGAAAAAAACAACAAACTCTTATTGAAGTTTTATTTATGTAATCAATTTCATAAATTTTTTTACACTTTTGAATTTGTATATGTAAATAACGAAGTGATTGGCAACACACACAAATATTAAATGTCTGGCTAGAATGCCTAATTGACACAAAATAAGTTTGCAGGAACTAATTTTCGTTGAACAACATCAAATAAAAAATGTATACCTTTTTTAAAATGTCACTTCAATAAGTTTTTAACGTGCAGAAGGAATATAGGAAATATATTCATAGCAACTTTATACACAATTTTAAATAAGAAAGTTATATTATATAATACGATGTCTATGTTTAATTCAGCACATTAACTTATTAAAACTCAATTACCATTGACACCATTCTACATCATGCACTTATTTTTACGTATGTAGATAATTAGACTTTTTGACTCGATTTTTTGACGTATTTACTTTGCAACTAGGTTATACCAGTTCGTCATAAACTCTTGTCTTTAGCTAGAACTTATATAAGGACTTTAAAATGAGACTGAGCAAGAAAAGACTATTTGAAACCAATTTACTGACCTTATGTGTTTGTTATACGTATAAATCAGTCGATCGATGTTATATATTTATTAAGTGCAGTTTAGATACACATCATTAAGCCCATTTTCACTAATTTTGTGTCCGACATATTTGCGAGAATATAAACGAACTGATTTCGACCAACTTTATGTTTCGTATCTTAATTCTAATTGTATTGATTATTGAACCATTTACTTGCAGCTTTTTTGTTTCTATTTATAAACTATTCAATATGAAGAATATATGCTGACTATACATAATCAAGCATCGCCTGGATAGTTTTTAGTGATCAATTTTGTGAATTAATCAGTTAAGCACTGATGTCTGCAGTTAAAGTTGAAGCCAAAAGAAGAGAACAATTTCTAAACTAATCATATTAAGCTTCGCTTGAATTTGTTTTTCATGTTTGGATTTTTCGTATTCTTTTAAATACTATTGATGTTTTTGGATTGTGCAATATTTCAAACATATATTCATATGACTCTTTAAAATATATATCAACAATCATACACTACACAGCTTAAATTTACTTTCTGTATTCACTTATAACAGTTTTTGATTCTACAGGCAGTCATTTACAAAATAGAAGGACATATGTATCTATCACGATTTTGTTTATGCAAATGGTTAAATGTTTTTTTGTGAATATTACATCATAGTTTTGAATTATTTTAATATTTAATCGATTAAAATTTACTTTTTTTTAATAATTCATTAAACATGCAAAACAATATTGCGGGAAAATACAACCCAGATTTCTAATGAGATGTTTCAATATCAAAACGGGGAACCTAGTCTAAAAAACTGGTTACACTTAGTTATATCATTTGTAGCTAACACAAACACTAATTTCCAACATTTGGTTTATATAAAAGTCAAAAGTTTTAACATCATTGACGAAAAACATAAATATATTTATGTTTTTTTTATAATGTTATGATTAACACAGTGCTACATTGAAAGAAAAAATAGATTTAAGCCAATTTTGGGGTTAACATAATCAAGTGTAGGGAACATACATAACAATAAGAAGAAGGCAATCTAACATTCAATCTTTAACACTTAATTTATTCACTGTTCTGTCTTCATCTCGGAGTGTTATGTTTATAAGATGCTATCAAAAAATTCAATTCACTCACACTAATTACTTATCATCTTAATATTTTTACCTCACCAGTCAAAATTTAATTTGGCGTTATTAAACAACGATATCTTTGTCACCCATATTGCAAATTTACAATTCACTGACATAACAATTAACTATACATCGATAAGTCTTAGCATTTCTTTTACAAGCTCTACTAGCAGAAGTCGAGTGGTCAGTAACAAGTCCATTGTCAATTTTGAGCCTAAAATATAAAACAAAAAATACATATTGTACACAAATATAAACGAATTTATCACATATTATTTACATCTATTCCTTATACTTAATAAACATTAGTTATTATATACTTAATAAACCAATTAGTTTGCTACAATATATACTGATTATTTCTTAGTTCGCTTTAACTAACCGTTGTTAACTGGTTTATATGTCCAGCCTTTCTCCTCCTCTTTCACTCAGGAGTGAGTCACCCTTGCCCATCGGTTCTTCACATGTAGCACTTCGTGCATCAGTCGACTGTGCCGTCATGTAGTTGGGAGCACTGGGTGATAAAGTACAATTCCAAAATAGCATACATTACAACAGCATATATTGATATAAGTTGAAGTGTAACGTTATATAAAAGCATAAAAAATACAATAAACCAATTTTTTTGCAGATTGCATTCGTTTCGAGTTTCATAAGAGTTTCAATAAATAGCTTTACACAAATAATTAGCTTACACAAGCGTGCTGGTGCATTTTCTTAATTGCATTTCTTCTTGTTTGGTTGGTAGCAAGGCGCCAAATAAATTAGTTTGGTTGACTTCGTTTCTTCTTTTAAAAACGACATCAGTTGCAGTCGTCAGCGTTTTCATGCAGTTCGGTTCCATGGTCAGTTTTCGTCTTAACA
>LQRL01154716.1:40372-89795 GCA_001703475.1 Hydroides elegans
CAAAACAAAATAATAACATATATTGAACTTTGTAGCATACTCGTAAGTTGTTTCATCCAGTACCGTAACAAAATAAATGTAACCAGGGTATAGAAAAGCCATATGATGCACTTTATAACTTACAAAGCCCTATTGGTCTTCTTGATTGGATGCGAACCGCGCATTTCCACTGGTTGATTTTCGTCACTTGTTTCACGAGGCTCATCAAAGGCGTCTGGCAGTATTGCAAGGTAGTCAGTCTCCAAAGCTGAGTCGCATCTTTGATAGAATTATCAAATTAATGATATAATCATTTCAATTAAATACTATATTCAATGATTTCATATATATATGAATGGTTCTATTAATTCATTGCAATGCATGTTATTACACAATTTAAATAATAAACAAGAACATCATCCACGTTTGCATAAACAAAATAATCACCATTATGGCTTAACTTACAAAGGCACGCTTGCGCATCGCTTCATGTATTGATGTTTATTCTTGCTCATCATCTGGTTATTCGTGCCTTTCGGGTCGGTGACATCGGTACTCCTCCGAATTGGATCATTTGTGGTAGTTGAGAGCACGGTCAGGTAGTACGGGTCTTTTGTCGATCGGTTCTGTCGTGTGTTTCCATGGTAAGGTCCGTTGTACTCTTTGAACGTCATCGTTGTTTTCTCATGGACTTGCACCTCATTATATGAATCATTCTCATCTGCAGATACGTGCACATGGACATCGCCCTCAAGCCAGAGATCCGCATATCCATAGGGATCTCTTACCATCGATGTGTAGTTGGCTGACAGTTCAGTACGTGTTCCACTGACGAAGGTCGTTTCCTCATAAAATTGGGCTCCCGTTTCGTTTCTGGCCGCAGCACGACGGGCGGCAGACTTTGAGCGTTTCCTGTGATGCTTCTTAGGTTTCTTCATTTTCCTTTGCAGTTTTCTCTTGATGCACACCATGAAGGCGGATAGCACTAGTATGATGACGAAAATGCATCCGATGCCTAGTCCGACCCACAACCTGTGCGCGAGTAAACCTGAAGTTAACAGATTCGCATGAAAGTTAGTTGAATAAGTAAAATTAAGTAATTGCAATATTCTATCCGCATTTGCATTACCGCATTTTATTGTATGACCTGACTTGTTGGAGTATTTGAACATAAATTACAGAGAAGAGAACTTGCATACAGCAATTCTTATTTAGTCGAAGGGAATTTATATGCATACAGATTCTATGAACCACAATAATGAGCCATCAAGAATTCATTATCAATCAAACATCTTCTCAATAATAAAGACCTGCATTATATTTTCAGTAAAGAGAATAATTTGACATTTGTTTGTTCCGGGCAGACCACTGTGTTTATGAACACAACGTGCCCAAACTAGACATCGTAACGGGGATTATTTGATTGGTTTGAAATAGATAAGGGTGATTTTGTCAAAGCAATGATCCAATTTCAGATACATTGATATAGCCTTGCGTATCACATAACCTCTTCAAGTTCCCTTGTGACTGTCTCCTGGATCTTGATATCGAAAAAAAACATATATAAAGAGCAGTCCTTTTTATCAAATATGTAATACATAATGTTAACATATGAACTTGTTGTCAACACGACTCAAGATTTGCTCTGGCTCTTCCGAACATTAAGGGTATATGCTTCAAAAGAATCTAAATACGGCTGCCAGAGTCACTAAAAAAGTGTCATTACGCTAATTCAGCTTTCCTTACCGTGAGGTTTGCGCTAGGGCTACATAATAAAATCAGACTCAAATAGAGGTTGTGGTCGTTTTTCCCTCGATGTTGTCGGTTTTGTTTAGTAATACATATAGATTATATTCGTTGACACCAATAGATAGTAATCGATAATAACTCCAATCCCACATGGAATGTTTCAGTTGCTTTAGAGTTTGTATGTTAAATGCAGACTTACATAGAATGACGACCTCGTCGCTTTGTTCGTCGCAGTCAGCTGTGCCGTCACAGGTGCGTTCCATCGGGAGGCAGCTGCCGTTGCCACAGGTGAAATCAGATGTTGGGCATCCTATGATGAAATATCAAACTAATGATCGGAAAAAATGTGCATTATTATCGCTAATATCATTTAATGATTTCCATCATCGATCTATGTCTCTTCTGCATATCATAGGTAACGTATTTTGTATACCAAATCATTTTTTTTTCAAAATTTGTAAACTGCAAATCTAAGTTTTCTCAATCACAAGCCCATGTGTACTCACCACAGTTTTTCTCGTCGGTTTCATTACGACAGTCAGCTACTCCATTGCAAACGAATTGGTAATCTAGGCACTTTTCTCCATTGCAGTCAAGTTGGAGTTCTTCTGCTTTACAACTCACTTAAACACAGTTTAATTATATGCTTTTTCATAATTTTTGCATGACATGCCCACAAAATTGTCTTTAACAACACCATTTTGTTTATTTAGTTGATAACATGACTAGCTGAAATACAATTTGTGTTTAGTTCAGTATGCAAAGGTTTATCTGACGATGTATGCCAAATCACATCATCATTTTATTTTGATATAATCATCCAATATGCGTTGTAGTACACGTTTGTAATATGTGTTAAAAGCGTCACGTACCACATCCATCTTCGTCAGAGCCATCGAAGCAGTCTGGCTGACCATCGCAGCGGTTTTCAACCGACAGTATTTGTCCGTCACTGCATGTGAATGCAGGCTCGGTGCAGACGGCTACATGATCAAAATATAAATACAAACACGGTTAGTTATTAGACAATCGTATAAATCAATGTTGTGAATTGTAGCTTAACATATTCCAATCATTTTGCATTATGTCATATTTGTTTGCTTATATGATAACTTACACTTACAGCAATACTGCTCATCGCTATGATCTCCGCAGTCATTCCTATTATTGCATCTCATATCGATTGTCAAACATTTTCCATGTTCACATTTGAATGACAGGTCCGTGTCATTGCATTCAACTAGGATAAAACATCTACATCATTGTTTTCTATATATACATTATTGGTCAATATTTTATTTATGATGCGTATGTAACTTTGAAGGACCACAGATTATCCATTTAAGCAGCCAAATAACACTTGATAATTGTGTAAAAATGTAATCAGAACACGAATTTTTAGATGATTAAGAAATTTATTGCATACGACTGTTAGATTCTAATAAATTTAATGGTAGCTTATATATTCTTATTACAAACCACAAAAGTTTTCGTCGTTATTGTTTCTACAGTCTTGCTTCCCATCACAAATGACAGAAGGTGATAGGCATCCGTCGCTACCAGAATCATGCTTTCGGTTTTGACAATCAAAAGCATTTTCTTCGAGACAATCAACTTTACAATGAATAAAAGATCATGTGAATTTATGTATTTTAGTTCCCTTTATATTACTCATACTAAAAATGAATTACTTCACGAAGTACACGCTATAAATCTTATCGGAAAACAAATATGCACAGCGCATTATTAAATCAGTTAAATTGTAGAAAATCTGGTAAACATTAAACCGCATTTAAAGAAAACTAGTCATAATATGACACGGCAATAAAAACAAAAGGATCGATCTTCATTTTATTTTCTTGTAGTTTCATTATTGAAGTTTTCTAGTCTTATAAAGAGTATGTAAAAAAATAAAAATGTTGAAGAATTTAATAAAATATGTGCACATTTGGGAAATCCTCAAAATCCCCGAATGGTAGAAAATCTAGCTGATCCCACATTTTTATATAAAAATGGTATTGTTCCTTGCCGTACAATAAATAAATGGTATGTCTGAACTTCCAAACAAAATAACCATATTATCCTCAAAATAATGTGTGTCCTATTTGTAAAGACAACTCCCGCGTAAGACACTAAACCCATAACTCTAGCATAGCAACATGAATTTGCATTATTTCAAACAATGGTCTTAATAATTTTAGAATGGTGTTTTCAGTTTAACGCTCTGGTTCATTTCTTATATATGAGATATGAATCGCTTTTGTCTAAATCGTCCTTAGGCTAGGTTATATCCTTTTTGCTTCAATTGTTGATTAAAATATCCGTGAGACAAAAATCACTCACTTTTACTAAGTTTAACAAAGCCTTTCCCATTTCAAATTCACATTGGTTTTGTTGATTATTATGTAAAACGTTTTATTGCAAAATTCGAGATAGAACTTAAGACAAAGTATTCATCAATTCCTAAAAGTTAAGTGATACAAACATAGACTATATAAATATAATGTATCAGCAAAACGAAATGCTAAAGGAAAACACGGAATAATGTACTGATAGAATTACTAATCTTGATAGAGAAGCTAGAAGACGAGCCGTGCATATTGTTTTATAGGAATAAGGTTTGCGAATAGCAAAACAGTGATAAAACGAAATAGTTATAATGTGCTGTGAAAAGTTTTACCAAAATTAGATTTAAATATAAATCTGTTAGCAAAAATCGTTCAGTTTTCGTAGAAAGAAATGGATTTCACACTTAGAGCTTAAATTATCTAGGAACAATTAAGGTTATATTGATTATGTAGACGCATATATCAATTGTAACATGTATCCATGTCCAATATCTTGTAATTATATTATTTTTTTTATAGTTCAATGTAAAGACTGTATAAATGTCTATATATAATGTCACCGATAAACAATGATAACTTGCATTGTCGCATGCTTGTTATAGAGGAAATAACATCAAGGGGCAATATAATAAGCTTATTGGTATAATTTTGAATATCGACTTGGTTTGGTGAATATTCCAATTTAAGATTAGTAATTAGCCGTTTACTTATAACAATACAATGCACTTATATGCAAAACGGAGTATGAATTGCAACATTGCTAATTGCATATTTCGTTATGTTTTTGTTCTCATTTATTGGTTGGTTCCTTTTGAAACAATGATAACATTGGCCGTGCGTTTAGCCGTGTTATATTATCATATTATAGTAAAACACTAATTTGCATAGCTACTACCATGTTAATACAGGCTACATTGTGCGCTTACGGATTATGTTTAATCTCCAATCTTACATTACAAGTAAGTCAGGATTTATCTAAACTACGTTTCCACTTTAATGTTGTTTTGCTAGCGTTTCGAATGAGCAATTACCACATGCTTCTTCGTCAAATCCATCGCCGCAGTCGTCGTGTCCATTACATCGCCAATCATAGTAAGTGCATCGTCCTCCTAGACAACTAAAGTAGTATGACGGGCACGTGTTTGACTCTAAAAATATAAACAAATTAAGATGACATTTTATTTTAACCTGCAATAGTTAACCACCTTTTTAGAATAAAATAAGAAAATATGTGTGCCCGTAATAAAAAGCCAGGAATAATTGTTAAATCAAATTTATATAGGGAGTTCCAGAATTATGTATATATTACCTACCTAAACGTATTCTAGTTTGTATATGCAATATAAACACGATTGATGTTATACATATGTCAGTATAGTCATCTGGTCCAATGAAGTTATTATTGGTTATCAAAAGATTATGCCTCTCATGAAATTGCGGGCAGCCCGCCTGGCCCTTGAGAAATGGCAGGAATCCAATATCAAATTTAAAAATCGAATTAGGTTGATATTTTGTGTAGACTCTAATTATTCGAAAATAATTATATATTAATGCTTAAATAATTTAGAGATCAACCAATTGTGCCTAGAAATAACATCAATGAGCATTGGTATCGGTCAAAATACAAACAAAATATATCATAATTTTCCCCACATTTTTTTCAAAACTTTCAATCAGAAAGATCCACTTTAAAGTAACAATTTTCCTTTATATAAGCGCACCTAGTTGGGACAATTTGCCCGAAAAAAATCAATGATAATAAACTTTTGCTCGATTTGCCCAACAGCACAGCCCAAATTTATCCTGCAAAACAAGTAATCATGTTAAACACACCTGGAATAATACAGTACAATTTGCTATGGTACTTCTCTTCTCATAAATGTCCTTGTTTGCAAAACGCATTGCATATGCTGAACAACATTTCAACACGGTAAGTTAGAACAGTATAATGTTTCTAAACAACCACAGGACTGTACCTTAGTGAGCGCAACGTAGCTATTGTGACCAGAAAACTGGCTGTGCTACTTTGGATTGTTATCATGTCGCAGACCGTGCGACTAAATTGTTGGGTTTTATTTACTATTATTTGACAATGTAAATTATATGTTATGTTATATAAGAATGCATATTCACAAGAGCCACGAAAAAATCCCTCTCGGTTATCTTAGTTGGTTGCATGACAACATATAGTAAATCACTACAATGTGTGCAAATAGTATCAGAAAAAAAACAACTAGGCTATGTTTGTTTGAAAAAAAAGTAATGCTCAATCGCATCCATAACAATGCAAAGTTGTCAATACGTAAAATCATGACAATGTGTACACATTTCGTTAAGAACAGCAATGTGAAACACCCATTCTAAAGCAATATACATATCTTTTGAATTCATAACCCCGATAAGAAACAAAACTAACCGCATCCGTCCTCATCAGCGCCGTCACTGCAATCGTTGTTCCCATTACATCGATATGTTTCACGAATGCATTTGCCGTTTGAGCATCGATAGAAATAAGGTCCACAAACCGACTTGTCTTAATACATAAAAGTTAAAATATATGACATAACATTTTATCAAATAAAGGTATCATGTGTGCTGAGATCAAAACAACATTCAAGAAAAAAACGGTATTTATTATAAAATAATGTACGTATGTGTTACTTAAATATCATTTTGATTCATATAAGAAATAATATTCGCAAAGAAAAATGTTAAACAATCAGGAAACGAAAGAAAACATATGCACACAATGGCTATATGACTATATCAGTAGATCTTAGCAATCTATTTATAATTTATATATTTAATGTTGTATCAAGTGTTATGTCAATTTCCGATTATACCGCAATCGTCTTCATCGGTGCCATCATTGCAGTATCTGTATCCATCACAACGGCGATATGGATAAATACACTGACCATCGGAACATCTGAAATAGTAGCTTCCGCATGTCGATGTTTCTGAAACAAACACATTCATATGGAAAACGAAAGGTATTTAAAGCAAACATGATCAGGTATTTGTCATAGAAATAAACTCAAGACCACCTATGGAAACAATATATATTTGGAGTAATGCGAGATTTTAGTGATACGTAAGAATCAGGAGTCTTAAGAGGAGAATATGCTTAGAGCAATATAATAACATGGTTGAGCAAACATCATTCCATTCTATATCATCATTTTTTTTCAAAATACTACACTTGCACAAATTTGTTTTTTTTTAATGCTTTATCTGATAATTACATACCACTATTCTATGCAAAACCGGTATATGAGGACTGATCTGTGTAAGTTAAATATGATGAGTGGTTCTCTAAACAAAACTTTCTTTATTATTATTATTTGAATTTTTTCTGCTTTCAAGCATGGCTTTTGCTTTACATCGTTGGTTGATATTTGGATTATATTTCATAGTTTTTGAAATTATAAGGTCAACTAGTATATGTAATATATAATAGATACGCAAAATGTTTTGCATGTACTAAGTTATCGTCATACATTATCACAGAGTGGATATATATGTAAATGTTAAAATATAACAGCCTTTAAGCTTCTTATTATGATATTTTCAACGATTAAAAAAAGCGTAAGCATAATCAACCCATATAATGGGAAAATAAGCTGTATTTGAAAATTGATTTTATCAAATTCAAAACAAGAATCATTATTTACCACAATTTTCTTCATCTGATCCATCTTCGCAACCTGGCGATCCATTACACCGTTCCCAAGGTAGAAGACAACCTCCATTCGTACATTTGAAATGGTCAGGATGTTTGCATGACACTAAAGCTGAGTAAGATTATGATACAATATAGTATATCATACTAAGGATTCCGTGTAGAAACAATGTATTTACACCTTGCTATTTCGAACAAATACATTATGGGGTTTATTAGATATGATAATTTTGTGATGATGGTTTCTGTTTACATCAAACATCAAATAAAGCCTCAACAATATTGATCCCAATAGTCGATATGTTTTTCATATTTGTAAAGATCGATAGCAGCAACAGCTTATGAATAATCATCGAGGCTCGATCAACCTTAAATCTATAATGTTTGATTGAGGCATTTCATCTTGAAATATCAAATGGATTTATCCTCACAATTACATTTTTATCCCTAAAATATTGAATTTCGTTCGTCCTGAAACAAATGTTCATGTCAAAGAGCAAACAAATAACACAATGTCATCAAATCAAATCACACATGGCTATGTTTCTTACCGCAGTCATCCTCATCTGAACCGTCGTTGCAATCAATCATGCCGTCGCAACGGTCTAAGAAGTTCACACATTGGCCATTGCTGCATTGAAAATCCACGTAATAACATGTTGAACTGGCTATAATGAAAAAGGAATCTAGCTTAAATTCAGATACATCTACATTGGTAAATTCGTAAACAAACAGTATCCTAGGGAAAAATAATCATTTCGTAAACAATTGTTGTTCCGTTCTAAAAACAAATTGCAAGCAAGGAAAAACATTTGCCCGAATAAATCGTTGAGTACCCTCGAGCCAGTTCAATTGGGACCAAGCAAATCGTTGAATGCCCTCGAGACAATCACTTTAATCGGGACCAAGCTGAGATGCGGGCTGAGTCATGGGACGAATCGGCCGGTCAAATAACGACGTTTTGCCCGCGAGACATGTGGTTCGACAGGCATAGATGAGTGATAAATGTCGCACACAATCAATGGAATGGTCAACACAGGGATACTTACCCAGACTGTTTCAAACTTTCGAGCAGATGTGTCACCTTATATTTGAAGGTGCGCTGAAGACAAAACAAAAAGGTTGGCATGCTGCTAGCGTGGCGTGACGACATTTACAACACCGCGACATCGGAGACAGAAGCAGAGACTAAGCTCAAGAACTACGCAAAGAATTTTGAGGAGGAATCCTGAGTAGGCCCGGCAGTGCAAAAAGCAACCATATTTATGCTCAAAATGCGACCGCAATCTATAAATCTATAAATATATTATGTCTGCAATAATCTTTGGCATTATCAGAGCGTGTGCCGACAAAAACGGCTGTGTAACCCTGCGACAATCGAGGAACTCACGAACAGACTTGATCCAAATAACTCATCATAAACAGCTGAAGACTTCCAATTGGAAGGCATATGATACGCATTTTGTAATAGTGCATACCCTGCTACTGCTGATGTGTGTGGCTTCGTGAAAAAGCAGCACTAGAACTGATTTGGCAAGAACAACGAACAGATTTGATTTATGTAACGTGTCATAAGCAGCAGCTGAAGACTTCCAAGTTGAACGCATTTGATACGCATTTTGTAATGGTACATACACTGCTACTGCTGATGTGTGTGGTTTCGTGAAAAGGAAGCACTGGGACTGAATCGGCAAGAACAACGAAAACATCAGGGATGAGATGTAAGCACACCGCGAGTCGTCGCAGGCAATCTGTCCTCTAACAAATCGTTTAGCAAAGTTAAGCGGGCTACAAATAAGCGACTCAAAGCCAAATAAAAAAAAACTGTTGTTGGCAAGAAAACTAGCGACGGCCCTTCAAACCGTCGTTGGTTTGATTAATACTTAAGTCATTGTTTGGCGGCCTAAGCTCCATCTATTTATCAAATTCAACGGATTCAGGCCATTAGTAAGGCCAATGATACAACACTGCTTACGGACACATATGCTATTCTGAGCAATAACCTGTCGGCTTATGCTTTGCAGGGAATCACACAGCTCACCATTATAGAAGATTGCGATGTAGATAACATGTCCAAAAGTATCCATGATTTTTTTCTAATCCGATCTCGTATATTGCTTGAAGCACTTCGGTCAAAATGGCATCGTCTACATGAGCCTTTCCAGGTCAAATAGTTTTTTTTTTCTGATTTCCTCCTTGAAGATTATCGGTGTATAATCCTTTGTAGGAATAGCAAAGCGCTACTGGAAGAGCCAGAACATCATGGCAACAACGAAGTTAAGAGTATGTAGTGTGATTGTGCACCCGTTCATGTTGCGTATATGTTAAACATGGACAATATACATGATGGACTTGTACCATTACCGTTACCATTATTAGAGATCTTACACATGCAATGCTAGCAAATAATTCTCAAATAAGCTATCTCTCTATTTTTACATGCACAACTAATCATGGCACATTTCAGTTGGTAGAACATTTAATGGGTATACATGATTTCATACCGATATTACTTATTTCGGGTATCTGGGTATTAGATCACCAGAATCCTAACTGATCGCAGACAACGCATTAGCCATTAGTATCATCATATTATATGATCAACAGTGAATTTATTAATACATTTAATGACCGTATCAAACTAGTTATGTAATACATGGCCATATTAAAAATACATTTAGACAGACACACCTTTTTATATGTATTTTACCAATATGACTGCACACACTGAATATCCAGTCAACCTCAAAACATGTAACCTATATGCATATATGCAAGAGTACATGTGATATTCGTAACACCCACATAGTTTGATAAACCGTTGATTTAATTAAATAAAACATTCATATAGCGTGCATTTAATAAAAGGAATATACAGTTAAACATGGAAAACAAACACATATAATCACCTAATAATCTAATACCTCAGAAATGTTAATGAAAAATGACGTTATCACAAGATATAGGCCTTGATTTTGTGAACAAAAGTTCTTGCGGAAAAATGGAAACGAAAACACGATGACCTAGCAATCTTAGATCTGAGTAACGTTCATGAAGTATGACGTTATCATACAGTAACGACCAATTGTATCAACAATCATAATGATCGATTATGTAACGACACGTTGTCTTGGTGGGAAAAAAATATTTACGCGCTTTCAGAAACAGATGACACATGATTTAGAATAAAATACTTATATATTTGAAACTCATTTCTTAGCAAATCATTTAACTAACATAATGTTTTGCAACATAGATTGGATTTTTTTGTCAGGTGTCTAAGCACCGCGATTACGGACTGTTTCTTTGTTCTATGTCATTTACACAACTTAGAGGAACATGCATCTTTTTATGATATACCAATGCTAGACCTCTTGGAAGAATTACTTGAATATGAAATGAGATTAAGCGTCTAAACCATTACACAATTAAAGGTATATTTAAAGGCTTATGATATAGCTCATTTTTTGCACGTTTACTGAAATGGTCGTTTGGTGCTTAGACCCCTAGATGTGTCTAGACTTCATGTGATCGACTGAATGGACTGACTATAAATCTGATCTTAAGAAAATAAGAGGGGGGGGGATAGTTTCATGCCAAACTTTTAAACCCCTTTTTTATTAATAACATACCTTTGCTGATTGTTATTGTTCGCTTTCACTTTCTTGGCCATCTGATTGATATTTTTCAATTTTGTTTTGTAAATTTTAGGTTTCGAGTATTTGTCGTATGATGTGCTCTTAACACAATCATAAACAGTTGCGCGTCCCACTCGCAAAACGGTTGCCACTTTATGATGTATTTCAAAAGTGGATTCACGTTGTTTTTTTTTTCTTTTTTTTTCAAGCCTACAAACTATTCATTTAAATATTTAATATCTTTGTATTTAGTTGTATTTTAGAGCGAGCCTGTGATGTAGCCATGATATACTATTGAATGAATATAGCCTAATGATAATTTACTCACAGTTCTATTTAAACTGTAAAGAATGAGTCATTCTAGCATTTCCCTTCTGCATATGAATCTCCAAACAATAATAGACCATATATAACATGAGGAGCAGCATTCATTTGCAGACAATCACGCCTTAATCGCTAATTGAACTAGTTATGAGTCATCATCGACCCTAATAACAGACATCTCTCTCCGTGTAGTATAAGTCCCATTAAAACTATATTGTACACTATTTTTTTCTTAACTGATTTGATTATATTTATCTTGATAAAAACATATTTGGATTTTAAAAAGATCATTTATAATATTACCCCTCTTCCTATACATTTACATTTTTGAATGGTTGGGCTTAAAGGCTACTGGGTGAATTCTAAGAAAACTGAGTTGATTGTTTGTATTGTAGAAATCACTCATCCGGTAAGGTGCGACTCTTCTATATGTACCAACACCATGTTTTAAATAAGTTTCAATTAATTATAGACAGTGGTTCTATTCTAAGCTCAGAGGCATGTCATGATTTTCGCATAAAAATGAGAAAAAATATCACAAAAATGTTTTTTCTTTTATATATTTTTTATTTGCAAACATAGAAATCTAGAATTTTGTAAATAAACCGGATTTTGCTTTAGAAACTTGCAATACTTAAAATATTCTGCATTGCATTTCGTTTTTGCAATAAAAGGCGTCTAAGTTGTCATTAGATTTTAAATATACCTTTAGTGTGTTGTTAATTCAGTGAACTTTGGTAGCAACTTCAATAGAACAATTTTATTCAATGACATGGTTCCAATCAGAAGATCAAACAACACTTTCTAACTGTGGCTAATTATTTCTATATAGTTTACATGCAGTACTTACGATAAATCCGCGAAGTCAATAGATATAATATTAGATATATACGCATCCTTTCAATATCGACATCCATCTAAATTCATATCCGGTACAAATTACACATATCTAAAGTTTAATCATTCATTATTTCTAATCACTCAGTCAAGAAACATTATTATTGTAAAACATATTTTGCAATAGAATTTATTCAAATTAATACCTACATATATGCATTCATAATTACTACCGTCATAATACGTCAATGGCGCTGACAAGGCATCTCCGACTTTAAATAGTAAAATGTGGGCGTTGGAAAAGCTCACATAGTAAATTATCTCAGCTCAACGTTTTAATAGATTAATCACATGTTTTGTCGGCGGCCGCAAAATCCCAAATTATAACTGTAATATGCTCGACCCAACTAGAAATAGGCACAAATAATCATGTAATATAACTATAGAAAACATATAATTATTATCATTTTATACGATAACATTCAAACAACCCTAATGCAAACATTTGATTACATAGCTAAATGTGTGTATGGAAGTATACGTTATGAGAACAGAATTGTACATACAGTACATAAACTGTACATTCAGAGTAATACACTAATACAGGTTTGATTTTATATATGAATCCAATGAGTGATAAGGATATTCACACCTTTTCTAAACTTATTCAATTCGAACGTTTCATGTCTGTAACCAAAGTAAATACGTCTGCAACGTATAATTAGCGACAGATCAGTGTTGGTATGTTTCCACTAATTGGGTTATCATCAGCTTTCCGTTATGTATTTCACTAGACCAGTATATACGTGATTGTTTGTTTCAAAGTATGCACCCGGCGCCTTTTAAAGTTTGCGTCATCACCGGCGAATCATATACGGGAAATTACATAGTATCATGGTCCAATTATACACCAACATATTAGGTACATTTCCATTTCGATTTAGAGTGAGATGTCATGAATTATCAACTATTCTGTTTATAATCATTCTACACGTGTTTTTACTTCGTATCAAAATTAAAAACCGTTATGTCCGTTATTTCGCTTATATAACATAATAATCGCAATTCTATGGCAAAACAATTAAAGAATAGATTCTACAGTCCTTGTGCTTTTATTTGTTTAACCCTGTTTTTCAAACCCAGTTCTATCTTTCGTCAATGCTTAAGAAAATATATATTACTTAAATAAGATATTCATTAGATAGATATTTGAACACAAATATCACTATGTATGATGTTCCCTATCGATCTACTCTTTGAAAAAAATGATTTTGAAAGTTTTTAAAAAATAATGTATTTCATACATATATTATATAATATGGTTATTCTTATTCTGAGAATAATAGCATTTTAAATTTTCGAATCTTATGTGTTATATATTGTTCGTTCATGCTAAGGAAGCAATTTGAATTGTGATTTCAAATCACATATTGAATAATGTTTAGAATCCATCACGATCACTATATATATATACTTTGTTTGTCTTAACTATCACTAAAAAAGTGATTTACGTCTTTAATAATCAACCCTAAGGTATCTGATATGATCCAGTATAATAAATCATATGACTGCAAATCCGCTGAACTGATTATATATAGAAGTATTTTCCATTCATCCTACTATAAATGTAGCATACCATATTCATATATGCTGCATTAAATTTTATTCGTTTTAAAGTCTCGACTTGAATAAATTGTCAAAAGCAACGTGAAATATGAGTGATTATACATCCGGGAAATACATTTAGTAGATCGTTTATGCTGAAATGTTGTAAAAGGAAATTGAAAAAAAAAACACTTTTTCACCTGAAATAGTTTCCAATATTGTACTTTCCGATATAATAATGATATATCACTGAATAAGACAAGATATATGTGAGGACTAATCTCAGCCTTTACAAATGTACATTTTAGTCCATATATTGGTAAGTTCTGCAATTAAACGCTAATTTAATAACGTGACATTATTCAATGGGACGTTTGGGTAACAATCTTACAATTTCAAGTGCATGCCATTCCAAAGACAGACCGATAAATTCATAGGGGCTATGTAGCATATATGACAAGAATCGTGGGCCATGATTGGATTCGATTTCACGTGACTAAGAGTCATGTTTGCTTGACTTATAGTAGCTAGGCTACAGTGCCCCGTTTTAGCTTATGACTATGACCATGACCAACTAGGCCAACGTGTCAACTAGGCCTCGTTTCAGTCTATAACTAAGGCCATGACCTTGACCAATTTCTACGGATAATCCTTAGACAATTCGCTTCCCATGCCTCTTCTTCTTTTTATTCGTCTTGTTCTTCTTTTTCGTCCTCGTCGTCCTATTCTTCTTCTTCTTCGTCTTCTTCTCATTCTTCTTCAGTGGTGGTCTGCTTTTGCTGAAGTCTGTGTAGATCGTTACTGTGCTCTTTTAACACCTTGTTTACTTGTCTATTATCCTTCTAATTTGTCAATTCCCTTTATGCTCTCCATATGTTGGTTAGTTTATTAATCATTCAAGATTTGAACTCGTCTATCGACTATCTTCGCATTGTATCTGAAATATTCCATCCGTTTGAAAATATTATCAGCTCCTTTTTAGCACAGTCTTCTAATATCATCATCTATTCTCTGAGTTGCTTATCACCTTCTTCTTTTTATTTACTTCTTACATTCGTAACCTTTCCCACCAAACAGTGCGAAACACTTACACAAATGTTCTTATTCTGTCTTTCAACTTGCCTGCAAGTGTGTTATCCATTGTCTTGGCGAATTTCTTAGTGCATATTCGATCTTGCTTGTTTGATGGCCAATTAATTCGTCCGTGTTTCTGTTCATATCCGTCATCAGTAACGCGGTGATCTTGGGCACTGTGGTCTTCCTCCGGACCCTTTGTTCCTATCTAGCTCGTCGGCCTTGATATTGCGGGCCGTGCGTCGCTGACGCTTTGCATGGTTTTTCGTCTTTGCTTGATGTATTGTAACACCTTTTAGTTTCATAGACACCCGTCCATACCTGCAAAACCGGTCGTTGTTTTATTTTGTTCATCGAGCACTGTGTTCCGGTTCATTATCGATATATCCTGCATTTGTAAAAACTGTGTCACTGCTTGGTGGCCGGTAAACCCATCTATGCTGTTCATGCCCGTTTCCGGGTGGGTTTTGTCCCCTTTCCGCGTTATAGCTGGCATTTCCTGGTCGGTCACTAGTTGATATCTGATATCAGCGTAATTAGAATTTATGGATGATCGTTTGACGAACCCCTTCACATAATATTTCTTCAGTGGTTGTTTGATGTCGTGTCTGTGTTTCGGCCCTTTTACATTTAAATTGGCGGACCTGCAGGAGTAGCTAGAACTTGCATTCTGGAGGTTCTATCATGATGGTGTGCAATTCACTTCGAATGGTCTCAGTCATATCCAGTTTGATGCTTGCTCACTGTTTTTTTTTACACACGAACAAACATTTTGGTTTGTCACCATCTACAGATGAGTCAGATCAAGACAAGTGGCTAAATGCTGTTGCATTTGTGTTTTAAGACAAAGTTAACCTACTAAAGGAGAACATCTAAAAACATGAACCACTCAGATTGTTTTTTTTTACCTGGCCATTTGTTGCTGAATTCTTTTATATTGCTTCTCATTTGTTGCAATATTCGATATATGTAAGACTCAAAACTAACCTATTTTTAGCACGACATAACAGCTTGTCCTTAGTGTCGTATGATAAGCTGTGCGAGTAAAAATGAATGTGACGTGACGTATCATTTTTCACTTTTCATTTTACATCATTTGGTTATGTACATTTCAAAACCGGAATGATAGTTCTCTATCGATTTGTAATAAATGTACTCTGATTTGTTCATTTTTTATAGATATATTGTAAGTTTAGACTCACCCTTAAAAGTGTATTAGGAATAAATCAACATTTTGATTAAATGATCATTTTAATCATGGCTGTTGTATATGAGTCGAATGAATTTCACCTGAAGATAAAATCAATCGAATCCGGTCTTGAAGGAAAAGTAAAATATCATTTAATCAAAATGTAGTTTTATTCGTAACTCAATATTTAGCAGTGTAAATACAAGACTTTCTGAACGTCATTTTATACCTTGAGGACTGCCTAGCTTTTTCTATGTTTATGGTATTGCGGCTATGGGTGTGGAAAGTTCTTCACCTAAGTTTAATTTGCAAGCCCATCGTTGATGGATAAAGGTTTATGCATTCCCTTCAAGCTCTAAAACTTGGTCAGTTTGGTAAAGTTTGGTCAAACACGCCTGCTCAGTCTGTTCAACAGCTTTTAATTGATCAAGGACAGCAGTACCAGTTCTCATTAAGTGTCTTCGGCCAGGTGGCTTGAACTTGAGTCTTTGTTAAATAATGATATTAAGTTGGTCATTGGTTTATAAACTATTTTCATTGGCTCAACATCTGTTCTCGTCGGTATTAAGTTGATAAATGATGCATAATTATAACTCTGGGTTCCAGTTGTAATTCATATCCCATGAACACATCCCATAGATAGAGTCTATACATTCATAGAGCTTTGATAAAGCTGTTAAGCTATACTTTCTTACCGTAAAGGGCGATCAGTTTAATGAGTATTCGAACAAGAAGTGTTCTTTCATTACGTGATGGTAGAATGTAAATACTTTTTATTTCATACTTTATCCGACATTCAGATATCCGACATAAACTATCTCAATAGTATTGCATTGGCGTTGATACAGTTCTTTAACATTAACAACGTCAACGTATTCGGTTTTTGTCTTGCAGCGCTACGTCAGATTTAGTCAACGGAGGTTAGTTGTAGGACATATTCTAAACTTCCTCATACAACCAAGTTGAAACCTGTTCCTGAACTGCTATTCTAAAACGGTAAATGTATTAGAGAAAATCATAATTTGTATTCATTTTATTCATTGTATGTATGATCAGAGTCATTTTTGATTACGTACATTCGTTTAAACATTCATCTATGTATGTGTATCTTACAAGTAAAACGATATTTTGTTTATATCGAATATCGTTGTCATCTAAGTGTTGCATTAAGATATAGATAGGACCTGTTATATAGAGGCTTATCACGTGATATGGTGATGTCTAAGTCGGAATTACATGAAATCCAAGGTTGCAATTCCCACAGATGTTTTTTGGTTGGGTGTTTTAAATAATTTTTTTTTGACGTTTGATTAAACATATTTGGCAAGCCATCCAACATAAAACCTAAACCGCTCGTGGCATTGTTTGTATGCCAATGGGAGGGGAGGTGGTTCAAAAATATTTATCACAAAACTGGTGGGGGTACGTGGGCTTTTTTATGCTAGGTAGTCAACGTTTGCTATTTTGTCGCTGATGTAATTTTCATGATTGGCATTAATCAATGCATCCCATCTAGTTCGTTAAAGATACGCATCATGGGTTGTTGGAACTTAACTCTCATTGGTTTGTTTAAGTGATATCATGGGCCTCTCTCGGCGCCACGTCTCATACATATAAACAGCAGCGTTATGATCAAATGATCAGATTTCTTTTGGCAATTAGAACCAGAAGAAAACACATCAAATGTTCATCTTTTATTAAAGGGTTTGGAATGAATCTCAAAAGGAAGTTAGCAATTAGTGAGCACTACACAGACAAAGTGGAGGGGCAACTGAGGCAAACAACTTGGAACTTGAAATTTACCACAGCCAACAACATAATATACAGATCAAGGCAAGGGTCACACTGTTCCTGCACGTTTTTTTACACCAGTCAACACTAACAATATTTGTACAAACGCGTTTACTTTGAAAACAATTAACCAATAAGATGTATTGTCTATATACATGAACACATGATGCATACTTTACAATATTTAAGCCAATTCTATGCATGTCAAACTTTCTTTTGACTACTACTTTCGCTTTGCAAAAGTAATATAGTACTTTGCAATAGTGCATTATATCAGTTCTGATGAAAATAATATATGACGTAGCTATCGATTTTATAAACGGAAAAGTCATATTAATACAATGATATTTATTCGATTGAATATACATGGTTCCCTATCTAATTCGAAACCATCAACAGATGTATACATACGTTAAATGTGCTGACAGTTCATGAGCAGTCAGGGTATGATGGTTTTGAAGTTTGTCAAAATCATCATCACAAAACTACCCTTGCTATGCAATCAATTATTCGTTATGTTTAAAATATCGCACTGTTAGGTGCATGTATTTGTATTACATTTATTGAGCATGTGTACATTGATATCCCCACTCGGCAATTATTGCTCAACGTCACTTGGTTGGTTGCAACGTCAATCAATGACCATTGGCCCATATACAAATATTGCTTTCGTATTTTTATATATCAACATTAAATAAGCGTCCTTCACTTTTCGTGCTGTTGCAGCGAGACACGCATAAGATGTTAGATTGGCTTATTGAACAGTGGGTAAGCGATTAACAATCTCCCGCATCACACCAATGCAAATAAGGGAGATATATATTTTGGTAATTCAAATAGAACAAAATGCCTGTTTAAAGTATAACATTTAATTTACATATATCACACAGTTTAAGTTGTCAAAACAATGACGGTATGACGTAAATGTAGAGAGAACATGCCTGGAAATATATACAACGTGGCAGCAATAAACTATGATTACAATTGCATTGTTATGATAAAATTGGTTTGTCAAATACATTTAACCATTATTGTTGTGAATTTGAGAGAAAACAAAAAAATCACTAAACAAAAACAGCATTGTTTGAACCAATACATTTTTGGTTTGATTAATAAATCCTAAAGCAAGTGTCCACAGTGCTTACGTCAACTTAAAACATGCATGCGCGACATCCACCATATGTTTTATTTAAGAAACCTGAGAAGATGAATGATATATGAGCATGTGAGAAAACATGGCGATTAGTAAATGCAACGGGGCACATATTTACTGTGCAAAGAATGAATGTTTATACTGTTTTATACGTTTTTTTCTATATATAAAATGTAAAATCTATTTAGAAACACATCGCTATTAGTACTTTCTTTTTTATTAAATGCATTGATATTTTGCCAAATAGGACCTTTGTGTTTTATTCCGTATGGTTTTTGTACGAATAGGAGCCTATACCGATTTGAATTTTCTATCGAACCGAAACATTTAGTACAGGATCTTTGATAGCGTATATAAAATTGCTTTACTTGTTCTACTAGGTTCGATTATTATTTTCGATGGAAATATTTTGGATGGTTCACTAATACAGTTGTCAATAATCAATATTCAAAGTATTTCTACTTGTAATACATTAGTTCCAATGTACCAATGTACTCTTAGCAGGCATTCATAAAACGACAAAACAATTACTTAGTGGAGAATTATACAAAATCATGGGCGAGGTGTCTATAAATCATTTTTTATTAGTCATAAATCAATATATAGCCATATATATATAAACATCTGCTCAGTATACTCATGTTCAAAAATTCTTCATTTGTTTGCAATGAAGAGCATTGTTTGTAGGTGGGTCAGGATAAGCATAGGGGCTAGTTAATTGAAATCGAAGTTTAATAAGCGCAATGGTTAAATATATGACAGCGATTAATGCAAAACAAGCTGTTAATATGATTGAAAATGCGACAAAGTAGTCATTTCACGCATTGTGATTTGTCACTTTGACTATTGTAACATGCTTCTGATATTGTTAACAACGCAATCGCATCAAGAATTAACGAACCTTATGTAGTTGTTGAATTGACGTGTTGTGTTTAATCAAATACCTTAAACCAGACTCGATTTTTTTTCAAATATATAAAATATCTAATAACCTGATTTCATTTCGGTAACCATCTTTCATTTGAATCAATCTTTAGAATTATCATTAGTACGTTGAATGGTTCATCACTGTTTTAACTGTTCTTAAATTGCGTTTGAATTTTGAAAGGGCTAAACTAAAATAATTTGATAAATAAAATTAAATGACGAAACTGCAATATCAAGCCAATGCTTGTTTTTTAACAATATAACATTTCGATAAAGGTTTTCATGTATTTATATATTTTTTAGTATTCTTGTAATTAATTAGATAATAGAAGGCTTCGTAGATATTTTCTACATGGTTTGAAATGATAAATGATGAGAGGAATAAAATGAGTTATTTGAATTATTAATGTGTATAGCAAATATCAATACCTAAAAATGTATCGGGTCAATAGGTCAATAGCATGACATGAAGTTTAAATACCAAAACGGTAAAAAAAATTTAATGTTACATTTTTACAACTAATAAATGTTTATATTTGATAATCATAATATTGAGAACTTTTAAAATTATCTTTTTGTGCCGGGGACTACTTAACACAATAAACCCATACATTAATAACGAAATGATAATATTGAACTCTGTAGCATACTCGTAAGTTGCTTCATCTAGTTTCGTAACAAGATAAATGTTAAATGAGTTGATAATGAAATGATAACATATATTGAACTTTGTAGCATACTCGTAGGTTGCTTAATCTACGACCTTATGAAGTCAATTAATTGCCCAGGAAATCAAATGTGTTTACATTATCATATAATGATGTCAAATGGCAGCATCATTATGACGACTTCATGTTTCAAAAAATAATGAAGGGGCATGGAATAATTCAAATGTCAAGGTCGATATGATGTTTATAAAATAAATATATAATACATAGTTAAAATGGAATTAAATCAAAACTAATCTCTCTTTTAGTTATCATTGTTTGTCAATGAACACAATGCTGGGTTGACATTAACCATAGTTTTAGATATTTTGACATGAAGGGCATTGGGGATAAATAATAAAAGAGAGTGGTATTTGTATTACGTCATGTTAGTCATAATTTGCTTATAAAATGTAGTATATAAATGTTATGAAAGCTACTAATGCACTTTTATACTGGAGTATTTGGCGTATTTCTGTTTTCATGTTTTAAGGTTCTAATAGAAAGTCTTCTTATAAACATCATTAATAGTCAACTTTAGAAACTGACAATGACATCGATAATTTGATTATATTTTTTCCCATATATATTTTTACATAACTCTTAAGGAGAGTAATAAAAGTGATGCCTTTTACATACAAGTGTTTGACATTTGCGAATACAAAAACAATTTGCTCACTTAAATTGTAATGCTAAATGCATACACAAATTCCACTAGGAATATATTCGGAATTACTAATTTGCAAAAAAAACAAACTCTTATTGCATTTTTATTTATGTATTCAGCTTCATAAATTCGTATTTCTACACTTTTGACGTAATATAAATAGCCGAACTTGTATATTCTTTTATATGTAAACAACGAATGGATTGGTAACACACACAATTATTAGATGTCTGACTGGAATGCCTCATTGACACAAAATAAATTTGCAGGAACTAACTCTCATTGAATGACATTTAATCAACACATTAATACCTTTTCTAAATTGTGACTACAATAAGTTTTTAACATGCATAAGGAATATATAAAACATATAAAGCAACTATGTATACAATTTTGAAAAGGAAAGTTATATGACATAACACGATTTCTATATCTAATTCACCAAATTAACTTATTACAATTCAACTATCATTGACAAACTTCTACATCATGCGTTTATCTTCACATATGCACATAATTAGATTTTTTTTACTTTGATTTTTTAAAACGTATTTACCCTGAAACCAGATTATAACAATGTACCATAAACTCTTGTCTTTAGCTAGAAATTGTATAAAGACTTTAAAATGAGATTAAACTAGAAAGAAAATATTTGAAACCAATTTACTGGCAAATTAGTTGTTATACGTATAAATCACTCGATACTATATAGTTATAAAGTGCAGTTTAAATAAACATATTTAAGCCCATTTTAACTAATTGTGCGAGAAAATGAACGAAACGATTTATTTCCACCAACTTCATGTATCATATCTTAAATCAAATTGTATTGATTATTGAACCATTTACTTTCTATTCTTAGTTTCTATTTATAAACTATACAATGTTCAAAATTCATACTGAATATACATGATTAAGTATCGTACTCATGTGTTAATTAATCAGTTTAAAACGGACATCTGCAGTTTAAGTAAAAAGGATAGCCATTGGGGAGACGTTAACATTAAAACATTAGATGTTGAAGCCAAAATGAGTCAATACTTTTAAAACAAATCATATTAAGCATCGCTTGACCTTTTCCTCTCATGCTTGGGTGGTTCGTATTCTCATTAATCATGTTTGTTGTAATTAAAACATGTATTCATATGACACCGTAAAAATATATAAACCGATCATACACTACAAAGCTAAAATTCAATTACTATATTCACTTAAAAAAGCTGTTGATTCTACAGGCAGGTATTTTCAAATAGAACAAAAGATATTAATAACGATTCATTTCATGCAAATGAAATCTACTTTTTTTATTTTTCGTTTAACATGCAACACTTTATAGCTGGAAAATACAACCCGGATTTCGTATAAGATGTTTCAGTAACAAAACAGGGTACCTAGTCTAATAAATAATCGTGCTACACTCAATAATGCTGAGTTAACTAAAATACACCCAAAACTTGTTTATGTCCAATGTTCAATTGTAAGTTTATAATCAATCAATGACGAAAACTATATTTAACATATTTTAAAAGGTTACAATCTAACTCTTAACACAATGCTACATTAAAAGGATAAATGTATGCCAATTTCGAGTTAACATAATAAAGTATATAGCGTATTTATATACATAACAATAAAAAGAAGGTAAGCTAGCATTAAATCTTTGAAACGTTAATTTATTTATTGTTCTCTCTTCATGAAGAAGCGTATGTTTAAAGGTTGTTATCGACGAATTCGATTCACGCATACCCATCACTTACACATTAACTTATTATTTTACCCTCACCAGTCAAAATATTATGGTGCTATGTAGCGACCATATCTTTGTCATTTACATTTGAATTTTACATGTTATCTATTTTTTGATCATCATCACTAAAATAGAAATTCACTATACATCCAACAGTCTAAGCATTTCTTTTATAAGGATTTCTAGCAGAAGCCGGGTGGTCAGTCACACAAATCCATGGTCGATTTGAGCCTAAAATATAAAACAAAAGAATACAAACTTATTAAAAATACATAAGCTGATTAGTTACTTATTATTTAAATCTATCCCTTATACTAAAAACATTAGTGTGCTACATTTATTGCAATTGTTTACTCAGTTTGCTTTAACTTACCATTGTATACTGGGTTATATTTCCAGCATTTCTTCTTCAACCTCAATGCTCTTAATCGGGAGTAAGTCACTCTTTCTCATGGGTTCATCACATTTAGTTGATTGTGTATCGGTCGATTGCATTGTCATGTAGTTTGGCCCACTGGGTAATAAAGTACAATCCCGAAATAACATACGTATAGCAACATTTATTGAATTAATTTGAGGTGTTACATTATTTGAAAGTCTAAATAAAATAAATAAAACACATTTCTTTTGCACATTGCATAGCAAACATTCGATGGGATCTGCCAATAAATGGTTTGAAACAGATGCTTAACTTACACAGGCCTGCGGGTGCATTTTCTTAATTGCATTTCTTCTTGTTTGGTTGGTAGCAAGCCGCCAAATATTTTGGTTTGGTTGACTTCGTTTTTTCTTTTAAAAACGACATCAGTTGCAGTCTTCAGCGTTTTCATGCAGTTCGGTTCCATGGTAAGTTTTCGTCTTAACAAGGAATAATATGAATGTTATCCTTAATAAAATAGTTACACAAATTCTACTTATGTAAACTACCTTATGTTATATTACCTGAATGCTGAAATTAAATGAATAAAACCAGGCCATCTGACATGTTAAGTGATGCAACGTTATGTATGTAACCTATTTTAACCATGCGCATATGCTTTACTAATGAAATTAATATTAAGAGTGAGCATTGTATAAACATTTTGTCCACTTTCATATTTGACTGATAGAAAGTGCACAACGATAGGCTTAATTCAAGATATGTCCACTTTACATAATGTATGCATTTGAAACTGAACTTACGTAGGCTTTCTTAGGTAATCATTCAATTCTATATCTTCAACCTTGTCTGGTTGCTTGTCACTCAGCCCCAAAGATCGGTTTACGTCTTTAGTGGTTTCACCGGGGACATCAGCAAATTCCGGCAGCATGATGAGGCAGTCAGAGTCCAATTTTGATTTGTGTCTATAAGATATAAGCCATGAATTCAAAAAACAATACAAACATAAATTGTAGCATGCTTGTGTTAAGTTATGTTTAATACCGTAACAAAAAGGCCACATCGTGTATACAATTTCATTATGAACATAAATCTATTGAAGGCTGGCTATTGACACCTCACTCACACAGGCATGCTTGTGAGTTTTTTTTCTTCAAATTTATGCATGGTTTACCTCGTTGGTACCAAGCTGGGCTTGTTCAACGATTGATTCCCTGTGTTACATATCTCATCAGGATGTTCAGAAGTGTCTGGCAGTATGGTCAGGTAGTCCGAGTCATGTTTCGTTGCGTGTCTTTACATAATAAAACCATGAGTTCAAAACAAAATGATATCATATATTGAACTTTGTAGCATGCTCGTAAATTGCTTCTTCTAGAACCGTTACAAAATAAATGTAAACAGGGTTTAAAAAAGCAAGATGATAAATTAAAACACGTTTTAGCAATTTTGTGAATTTGCACTTTATCACTTACAAAGCCCTATTGGTCTTCTTGATTGGTTGCAAACCGCGCATTTTCAACGGTTGATTTTCGTCACCGCTTGTTTCACGAGGCTCATCGAAGGCGTCTGTCAGTATGGCAAGGTAGTCAGTCTCCAAAGCTGAGTTGCATCTATGATAGAATTATTAAATTTATGATAAAATCAGTTCTATTACATATTATATTAAATAATTTCATACATATGACTTATTATATTAATTCAATGAAATGCCTGTTATTACACAATTTGAATAATAAATATGAACGTTACTTTATTCGCATTAACAGATTATTCACAATTATAGTTTAACTTACAAAGGCATGCTTGCGCATCTCTTCATGTGTTGCCGTTTATTCTTGATCATCAACATGTCACTTGTGCCTTGGGAGTTATTGTCATCGGCACTGCTCTCAATTGGATCATTTGTGGTATATGGTAGCACGGTCAGGTAGTACGGGTCTTTTGTCGATCGGCGTTGTCGTTTGATTCCATGGTAAGGTCCGTTGTATTCTTTGAACGTCATCGTTGTTTTCTCATGGACTTGCACCTCATCATACGAATCATTCTCATCTGCAGGCACATGCAAATGGACATCGCCCTCAAGCCATAGATCCGCATATCCATACGGATCGCTCACCATCGATGTGTAGTTGGCTGACAGTTCAGTACGTGTTCCACTGGCGAAGGTCATTTCCTCATAGAACTGGGCTTCCCTGTCGTTTCTGGCCGCAGCACGACGGGCGGCAGACTTTGAGCGTCTCCTGCGATGCTTCTTAGGCTTCTTCATTTTGCTTTGCAGTTTTCTCTTGATGCACACAATGAAGGCGGATAGCGCTAGTATGATGCCAAAAATGCATCCGATGCCTAGTCCGATCCACAACTTGTGCGCGAGTAAACCTGAAGTTAATGGATTTGCGTGAAAGCTATTAGAATAATTTTAATTAATCAATTGCACAATTCTACCCGCATTTGCATTTCCGCACAATATTTGATGGCATGACTCGTTACATTATTTGAACATAAATTACTGAGAAGAGCACTTACACACCGTGTTTGTAATTTAGTGGCAGGTAATTAATATGCATAATGATTATATGAGCCACAATGATGAGCCATCAAAAATACCATATCGATAAAACATCTTATCAATAATGAAAAACTGCATTTTATTGTCAGTAAAGAGAATTTTTCAACATTTAAATAGTCCTGGCACAACATTAACTCCGGCGATTAATCGTTTGATAAACACAACGTGCCAAAACTAGACATCGTAATGGGGGTAATTTGATTGGTCGTAAATCGATCATGGTTTCTTGTCAATACACTGATCCAATTCAAGGTGCAGTGATATATCCTAACCTATCCTAACCTATCACATACTCCTGTTTTGACTGTCTCCTAATTCTTGATGTCAAAAAAAACATATATAGGTAGCAATCATTTTTATCAAATGTGTAATACAGTGCCTTCAAAACGTAAACCTATGCACTTGTATCCAACACAACGCCAAAACGACTCATGATTAGCTCTTGCTTTTCATACCATTAACGGTGTTTACTTCAAAATAATCTAACTACGACTGCCAGATTCACTAATCAGGTGTCATTACGCTTATTAAGCGTTCCTTGTTCTAAGGTTTGCACTAAAGCTACATTATAAATTCAGACTCACATATAAATTGCGGTCTTCATTCAAGAGTGTTTTAAAAATCTTATAAATCTCATACTTACATTGAGTGATGTTTCTGTCATCGTTGTCGCAGTTAAAGGGATGTTCGCTTTAGTGTTATAAAATAAATTCAGACTCACATAGGTTTCCCCGTCATTCTCTTCGAAACTGTCTTTTTTTCTTTAGTAAATTAATTAATAGGAATACTAATAAATAGTATAACATGATAACCTAAATCTTATACGGAATGATTTCGTTGCTTTAGAGGCATATGTACAATTCAGACTTACATAGAAAGACGACTTCGTCGCTTTGGTCGGCGCAGTCAGCTGTTCCATCACAAGTACGTTCCATCGGGAGGCAGCTGCCGTTGCCACAGGTGAAATCAGATGTTGGACATCCTATAAGTTCATATAAATGTTATAGGCGGAAAATGTTTATTATTATCGCTGATATCATTTATGATTACAATCGAACTATTTTCTATTCCATAGCATTATTAATGTACTTTCACATTTCGACTCGTACTTGTTGTTGTATATTTGCAAATACCTCATCTATGCATGGTTATGCAACGCCATTTGCTCATTCACCTGTCTATGAGTACTCACCGCAGTCTTTCTCATCAGTTTCATTACGACAGTCAGCTACTCCATTACAAACGAATCGGTAATCTAGGCACTTATCTCCATCACAGTCAAGTTGGAGTTCTTCTGCTTTACAGCTTACTATAAAACAGTTTTAATTATATGCTTTCATTATTTTTGGATGGCATGCCGGCAAAATTGGTTTTAACAACATAATTTTGTTTGTTTATCGAACAACACGAGTAACTGAAGTACTATTTGTATTTAGTTCAGTATGCAACCTTTTTTCTGCTGATGTATGCCAAATCACATCGTCATTTTATTTTGATATAGTCAGCTAATATGAGTGCACGATTTATATATGTGTTAAAGATGTCACGTACCACATCCTTCTTCGTCAGAACCATCGATGCAGTCTGGCTGACCATCGCAGCGATTTTCAACCGATAGTATATTTCCGTCACTGCACGTGAATGCAGGTTCTGTACATGTGGCTACATAATCAAATATATATACTAGTACTTGTTGGACAATAATATAAATAAATGCTGGGAATGGTAGTTTAACATATTTCAATCATTTTGCATAATGTCACAATTTTATATATATGATGATTTACACTTACAGCAATGCCTCTCATCGCTTTGATCTCCACAGTCATTCCTATTGTTGCATCTCACATCGATTGTCAAACATTTGCCATGTTCACATTTGAATGACAGATCATCGTCATTGCAATTCACTAGGATAAAACGTCCATATTATTGTTTACTATATATACATAATTGGTCAATATATTATTCAAAATATGTATGTTACTTTTAAGAATCACAAATCATCCATTTAATTTACTAAATAACAACTTCATGTTTTGTAACAATACAATCAGAACAAGATTTTATTAATGATATAGTAAATTATTGCAAACGACTGTTTCTAATAAGTTTAATGGTGGGAAATATATTCATATTGCATACCACAAAAGTTTTCGTCGTTATTGTTTCTACAGTCTTGCTTTCCATCACAAATGACAGAAGGTGATAGGCATCCGCTGCTCCCAGCAGCATGTTTTCGGTTTTGACAATTAAAAGCATTCTCTTCGAGACAATCAACTGTACAATGTATAAAATATTATGCAACTATATGTATTTTGGTTATATTCTACATAACATTGGCATAACCAAAATTGCATGCTTAAAAAAGGGCATTGATTAATCGGTTAAATGATGGAAAATGTTTGCAAACATTATACCATATATTCTACATTGTTGTGCCTCTCAGAAAGAATATTAAATTAAAAGGGTTTATATACTCATTACGTAACCTGATAATAACATATATCGGAATAATTAAAATCAACAGTTTATGATCATTTAGAACAGTATATATGTTATTAAGCTAGAACAATATTATATTTCCGGTTTATAATATGATGCCTAATAACTATTTTATTCATTTGATCTAGACGTGCTGCGATACTAGCATTTAGAAATTGTGGTTATAAGAGCTTCATTTTAGATCCAACACATAATAATGCACATTGAATTATGTTTTGTTTGGAAGCTGCACAATGCAAATGTTAAGAAACATTAGATGTACATCATCAAATTTTAAAATCAGAATTTGTTTTTGTTTGTCATTTATGTTATTCTTTTTTGGTTGCTTCAAATGTGCATACGAGTGTAGCTACTGTAGTATTGAAATATATGCAAACAGTCAGTTGATATGCATCATTATTATGAAAATGCCAATTAATCTCTGATTTAGTTAACCTAACATTCGACATCTAGTCCATTGGGAATACACAACGACATTGTTGCATTGATTTAATTGATGGGGGAATAGTTATTGCTTTAGAAATATGGTGAATTGGTGAATAATATAACTATGAAAAATATGAATTACATGAATAATATGTTTGATACCCAAGTAATTTTTACATATTAAAGAACGAATGTTCGCCACGGCAGTTAATTAGATTCCTCCTAATGTTAACACTTAGTTATTAAGCATAGTGTACACAATTAGTGCTTATGTAATGATAAAGACAAAGTTAGCTCAAAGCGCTATAACAGGGGATACATTAAACGTCATATTATTTCACGTACTTTGCAAATTCACCTGCGATTAGGTTTAAGAATCATTTTTTATCTTAATTAATATGTCAAGCTAAAGTTCTAAAACTATACAGATTCCATTAACAAATCATAAAATATTTAAAGATGGAAATGCATGAAATTGTCAAATGTTGATAGGTATTTAACGATGTGATTTTATATGGAGACTGCAATGATAAAGAACGCTAGGGTGGTAAGATAACCATAAAAAAACTATGTGTACTTGCATTAAAAATAATTTTAAATTTAAACAGAGCAAATACATGACATACACATTATATCACAGGTAACATGTTATAACACATTTGCATGATTTGCATAGATCGTCTTTGATTTGATTAGTTCATACAATTCGTATTGCTATATCATCAAAATAAATTTTGATATTTGATATCTAGAACTATTTGAACGAGAAACTCGTCCCTCAGATTAAAACAACTATTGTTTTATTATGAAAGCTTTAATAATCTTATGTTTCGATCACATAATATGCAATGAAGATTATTACTTAATGTAAAAGAACTATAGTCTATCGCATTTTATTTATCACCATTAAGACAAAAATAACTTGATTGGACGCATGGAAATTAAATTGCATTCGATCAAAACTGTGTAGTGTTTGGGTGGGTCAATGTAAATGAATGATTTTTGAAACATGTTTGATATGATTTATTAAAAATGTGTATCGCTAGCAATATTAATCCGGTAAGTTTTGTAAAGAAAACTAGTTAGGAAAAATCTTATTTGTCTAGCTACTGCAAGGTTAATGTAGGACACAGTGTGTGCATACGGAGTTTCCATTACATATGAGGCATTATTTATATGAACTAAAATGGCGCTTAAATGTTGTTTTGCTAGCGTGTTGAATGACCAATTACCACAAGCTTCTTCGTCAAATCCATCGCCGCAATCATCATCTCCATCACATCGCCCAGCATACGTAGGGCATCTTCCTCTTGGACAACTAAAGTAGTGTGACGGACATTTGTTTGACTCTAGAAATATAAACAAATTAAGATGAAATTGTATTTTAACCCGCAATTTTCATCAACTGTCAAAATATAAGAAATAATATAAGAAAATAACATAAGGAAAATATTTGTACCAGTCATTGTCAAGAAACAGCTGAGCAGTTATACCCAATACTGTCCCTTGGTGTTGTGGAACTGCCCCCGTGGTAAAACGTTTGTGAGTCCGAATAACACGCCGCTCTATTCAACTTGCTTTATTATTTCCAATATTATTTACTTACTTCTTATAATCACCAATCCGAATATGACTAACACTAAATCTCGACTCTTATTTATAATATTTTTCATGCATTCTAGAACATTCCATAAACTTATGGATCAAAAAGAACATTCTATATCATTCCAATTATTCGATACTTCAGTGACTACATGATTCGATAATATTCTAGAAAGTTCCAGATATTCCAGAACATTTAATATCATTCTAGCACATACACGAACACACAATCTAGAAACATCGTTATTTACATTAAACTGCTATGGTCTACAACGTACAGATAAACAACCATAACGTTATAATACGTATGTAGAAATATAGAAGATTCGAGAATATCCATATCTTGACAGTCATAACGACAACCTTTTACTCAAAAGTACACGAGAGTCCCAAAATGATGAATACATAACCTAATAAAAGGTGTTAGTTTCGGTCCAAGCAAATTGGTTTGATGAAATTCAAATACAATTGGTTCCGTATATGTATTATGTACAAGAAGTTCAAATTGGTTTTAAAAATATGAATATAAATCATTTGTTGATAATAAAACATCGGGATACCTTCAATGGAAATACTTGACGACAGACATGGTATTAAATATTAAACATCTCATACTAGTTTTGTTTTCATGTATATTAAAATCACGACACTGTATACACACACTGTCAGAAAATAGCGATATAAATCACCCATTATTAAACAATATACATATTTTGTGCATTCATAGCCCGGTTGCGACACAATACTAACCACATCCGTCCTCATCAGTGCCGTCACTTCAATCGTTGTTCCCATTGCATCGTCTCAAATCATGAGTGCATTGGCCGTTGGAACATCGAAAGTGATGGGATCCACAAACTGACTTGTCTACAAAAAAAACATTAAAGTTAAAGTATGTGGCATAGAATTTTACCAATTAAAGGGTTCAGATATGCTGTGATCAATACAATTTTTACGAAAATTAACGATATTTTATGAAATGATGTATTTATGTGGTATTTGAATAGCCAATAATATGAAACGTGACTTTTGCTACGAACAATGTTTAGCTATACAGATCACGTAAATAAATACGTAATCAATAAAACTGATATCAGTAGACCTTATCATGTAGTGACTACTTTTCTATAGTGAATTGTGTATCACGTGTCATATAAATTTCATATTATACCACAATCGTCTTCATCGGTGTCGCCGTTGCAGTCTTTTTCACCATCACATCGCCATTCTAACCAAATACACCGACCATCGGGGCATCTGAACCAGTAGTTATCGCATGTCGATGTTTCTGAAACAAGCACATACATATGTAAAACGAAAGTACTTAAAAACATGACCTATTATTTGTCCTAGAAATACTTTTAAGACCAACTATAGAAGCTCTATCTATTCGGATTAATGTTAGAGCATAGTAACCCGTAAGAATCAGGAATCCTAAGAATAAAATATGCTTAAAACAATATGATAACATGTTTGAACAAACCTCATTCTATTTCATAATATCAATATTTTCTAAATACTGCACTTGCACAAATGTGATTTTTATTGATCATTTGATAACCCAATATCACATTTCTATACGAAACCGATATATAAGGATTGTTGTGTGTAAGTGAACTCTTTTAAATGATTCTCTAAACAAAACATGCTCGAGTATTATGATATGACATTGTTTTGTTTTCAAGCAAGGCTTTTGCTTTACATATGTGGTTCATATTTTTCATTTCAATTTAAAGTGTTTATGTTATGAGGTCAACAAGTGTTATAACTTATAGAAGCGTTAATGTTTAAACAGCAATACAAATATATTCAAATATAATCAAACTCTTAAGCTTCTTCTCATTATATGTTCAATAAATAAAGAGACGTGAAAGGCACATAGAGTATAATGAACCCATTTTTTCAAATTGATTAATATGATTATTATGTACCACATTGCATTTCATCTGATCTGTCTACACAGTCCGTAGAGCCGTCACATCGTTGGGTTTGCCAAACGCACCCTCCGTCAGTGCATTGGAACTTGTCGGGATGCTTGCATGACACTAAAGCTTATTTATAATACAGGATAATATACTATATATTAGTTACTTGTCTAATCCTAAATAATTAGCGTTTGATCGATTGATTTTTCAATTTTTTTTATTAAGAATTTATAATCCTATGTTATTGTTTATAGGCTAATTGAAAGGGATATTTGGTTCTATGATAAACTTGCTCGGAGTTGATTAAAATGTGATATAGTACTGTACTGTCAGTGAAGTTTTTGTTTTCCTCAAGATGTCTGTTAGATAATCTTTTGTATTTCAGCCTACGAATTATATGTTGATTCTTCAATATTCGATTTACATATTTCATTTATACAAACAACTATAGCATATAGCAAAAAAATATATCGATAAATGTCGCATATTTTAGGAATGTCGTATTTAATTATGTTAACTGCGACCGAGATTGAGCAGTCTGTACAATCATCAACATGGTAGTTATGTTTAAACTAGTTGGCTATTATTTTTCAAAATTATGGCTTTGATTGCATAATTGTGAATTCCATCGAAAGCGAGGTTTAGTTATTACAAATGTTTATACAACTAACTTCAATAGCCAGGCCTTTAGAAATAAATAAAGATAATACATATAAGATCAATAGTTGAATATGTCTAAACAAATCTAATTGTCATCAACATTGCTTACCGCAGTGATCCTCATCTGAACCGTCGTTACAATCAATCATACCGTCGCAACGGTCCTGCCAGAAAACACATTGGCCACTGTCGCATTGAAAGTCATCCCAAGAACATGTTAAAGTCGCTGTCATATATATTGAACGACAAAAGCTACATATGAACCGGAATGATCAATAAATGTTATTCAATATTATCAATATATAATTTTATTTTTTTTTGCAAATATGATGCATTTTTCTTTTTTTTACGTGTAAACACATTGTATTTGAATATATTGGCCTAATGCAAAAGCAAAACATACAAATGTTTCTTAAGCTCGCCAGTTCAAAGGGTATTTATTTTTAAAAAATACCGTTTATGAATGAATTCTTGAATAATGAACTAATGTATCATGTTTATCTAATATAAATAATTGATTTGATGACATGCATGCTTGACCTTTCTTTAAACTTATGTTGTTCTATCATACTTACGTTGTATATGTAAATTTAATATACACAGCAAAACCTGAAAGTACATTGTATTTCGCTGAATCGGAAGCAAAATTATTCAAAATAATAACAAAATATTTATAACATGTTTTATTATTATCCATTGACAAGATATAAATAACTATATATGGCAATTAGAGATGCAATGCCTTTTATCATATGATTATTCTGTTGCTTTCAATTAAATACATTTTAACCTGTTGGACTTATAAACAAAATAAACACGTTACTTATTCTATATGAAACCTGCATTTTCATGCTAATTGCTACCATCATAATAGGTACGCAACTTTGAATCAAAACAACTCTAACAATGTTACCATTATGAATAGTGCATTATTGTTCAAGATACGGGATGCTATTGACGTACACCCATATTCATTTCAGGTGATAAGTTAATTGGTATGATAATATAGAGTTTTGAACCAACATCAAATAATGAGCAATGCACAAGCAATAGAATTAATTGCGAGTCAACATATTTGTCGCATTCAATTAATTGAATTTCATTCACACGTGGGTTTAATCAAACCTATTCAGGACGTTCATTTATCATATGCAAGTAGACTTTAAAGCACAGGTCCCGTTCCTTTATACAACTAATTTGTCGGAACAAAACTTTCCTGAGAATGAGACAAAAACTTTCGTTCAGTGTCACGGCAAAGATTTCTATTTTCGGATGGTCAAAGGCATTTAAATTCAATACTATTTACTGAACAACGAATATTTTTAAAAAATATATCAAGCTACACTCAAATATTGGACACTTCATGTTCCAAGGGTCGCATTTTATTGTAAATTGCTTCAAAACAACCTGTAATATAAATATTCCCTTGTCACTTGTAGTCCATTGATTGATATCAGACGCACAGTTCTGTCCATGCCACTGTTTGGAAAGTAATTTGGTTTGATATATATTGATATCAAACTCAACATGACTGTAACTACCGGTTGTTAGTTTATTTTTTAAATAAGAATGCATGTTGATGGTGTGGTAATAGGGCATATTAAATCATGGTATTAGATTAAATAGCGGTGTATCTATGAAACAAAACAATTAATGCTATTTTTATTTGCAAATCATAAAAACAAATAGATCAGGCATATATTCAAACATGGAACATTTTTTAATGAATTGGTATGAGAATATACAGCAATTGGCACGGAATTTGTTAATTTACATTTTTGATTTTCTGAACTTGGTTTTAAAACCAAATGGCTACACCAATTATTCTTGAAATGTAAATACAAAGCGAATCGAGAATAGCTAGTTTATGGAATAGATGACGTGTTCACCAACCGATCAAAAATATGCTTTATGCGTCCTTTGTATTATTTTCAAATGTAATTTTCAGATTGCTATTGCAAAGAAAAACACTTCATGTCCTGGTCGTTTAATATCCGCAATCAGGTTAACATATCAATCTGAATTGCGTTAATGACAAAAAACGAATTTCAATTCAAATAGCAGCGTTGCTTTAACATTTGTTACTTTGTCATCTTGAAGAATAAGGATATCTGGAATTGAAAACATTTAGAGGATGTGTGCATGACATGTAGTACCATTTACTATCTTATTTGGTCATACGTAGTATTTAAGTATCTGTTTTATTTGTCTATTGTCATTAAATACTCAATTATAAAGACTAGGGCGTTGAGTTCATCCTCATGTTGCCATCTTTAGCGTCCGAGATCGTTCTAGCAGTAACCAAGTACATGTTGAAGCGTTTGGTTTGTTTGACCCTCTTCACACTTGGATTTATTCCTTTTTCAACAAGGTTTGAGGTTGAAGTATGTTGGAAGCGTGTTAAGATGGATAGTTAAAAATGAAATCCATAAATTGAAAAAGAGGTACATGTCACTTTAAAAATGATATATCAATGTTTCATGCAGGTCCCAACTATATGATTACGAACACATTACATTAGTACATGTTTATACAAATATGAAAATGACTTCAAATCACATCAAACATTTCTTATATGTTTTCACAGAATAGTAACATAAGGCCACAATGAAGAAATTAAATTATAGAAAATAATTTAGGTTTCATTTGAGAGGCAAACAAAAAAACTTATGTAAAATGTATTTTTCCATTCCTTTATTGTGGCCATAAAGAGACAATGAAAATGCAAGCGTTATGATGCAGAGGCCATAAAGTTTTTACTTACATATAATGTTCTTAAACAATCAAAGCAGAAATACAATTCATTAGGTAAATTACTATGCTTGAGAGCCGTTGTTATAAACATGAACAAGAGTTATTGAGATTTTATATTCATTTCTAATGTTTTTGAAGAAATTTTTTCGTATTATATTTTCATTCTTGATATCGCCAAGAATAGCAGCTAACTAATAAACACATCTAAAAGCAAATCAAACGTTTGAATAATATATTATAGACGATAGACTATTATGCCAATTCGTCAAAATACAGAGGGATACACAGTTATCATGCAATCTATAAACCTATTAGATGTCAACATTTAATTCAAACAAATATTTTCCAGTTTTTTCGAAAAAAAACTTAAATCATATCAATACACATGCGTATTGCATATAAAACGATTTAGCAATAGCAAAAGTTAAGTAATAATAAATCTAGCAATAATCAATAATTTAACAAGGAGAATAAATTTTTATGACACTTATAATATAATGTTGTCCAATATTTATCGCTTACTTATCCTTTCATCTATTCATCTTTTTAAAATATAGTTTTAATGTAAATTTATATTAATTCATTTTCTTTTGAAATATGATTATGCATGCAACCCACTAAGTCACAATGAATGTTCATCCGTTATTGATTTGTTTAAGCACAGTTACGAAATTATCTGCGGGAACGGTTGGTCAACCACATTGAGATTTATTTCTTCTGCATTCTCTTGCTCCTCGCCAACGTTCTGTTGAGCAACTGGTGTTGAACGTCCTTTAACCCCAAAAACAACCAGTCCTACCATAAGGGATACAATCATCATGGAACCCAGCACATTTAATGCAATCAAGGCGTCGGATGTTGTTTCGGAGTAGTCCGTGTAGCCAATAAAAAAGCTGGTGTAACCACAATGGATCTAGATCAAGAAAGTGATGTTTCATAACCGCTATTGTTTAAAAATGTTCAAAATATAAAAAACAAACCAGTGACTGTCAAATCTCATAGAATACAATAAGGTTACGCCTGGTTGAAATCAAAAATGATCTCTTTACTATAACGTTTATAAGCAAAAATAACTAGTCTATATGTATATACATCTGTGAAATCGATATTTTAATGCACTGTAATCTTACTAACATAAATCTTTGGCTTTCCAATTCTATAGCGAGCTCTTATTGATATTTGGTTCTATTTTGGGCGGTGGACACGTTAGTTTGTTGCTATCCATCCAAACAACTTTACAGTTTCCGTTGCCTGTTCCAATGTTGACCAAGTAATTGTCAATACCCACATGCGATAGATCATATCCCTGAAAAGTAAATATTAGCGAAAATAATCTCAGTATTCGATATATAACTTGCAAAAAGATTGCGGTTTTGCATATAGGCACGAAACTAAATCATGAAATCCGTTGTAAATCTATAAACAGTGGATCGCTAGTAAGTAATATGCATATTTACATTATATTTTAAATATACTTGATTAAATATATTGTATATTAAGCAAAGTGGCTATGCTTTCCAATACAGTCAATATTCCCAATACAGTTAATATTCCCAATAAAGTTTAATATAGCTAATTCTACCATGAAGTGCACTTCATTTTTTTTCTTGGATCAAATTGCATGACAACGTTCTCTGAAGTAAACTTTGGTTCAGACATGATTACTAGTTTTGCAGCATCAGGGTCGGTTTTGCCATAGTTGTTGTATTCCACAAATCAATCGAAACCGAACCCTAAATATAAAAATCACATTTGTTAACATCCCTGTTTGTAGAGGGTATATTGCGTTACTTTCCCTTATTATTTACTCATATTTGCGAGTTCAATCATCGATATATCGAAGAAAATATAAATAAAGAAATACTTCTTAATACTTTTGCAAATAGTTGCATTTTTGGCATATATATTATCGAAGCAAGTATATCATCGTCACTGGGGTAGTTAGTACTTTACTTTACCTAAGTAATATGAAACATATATTTTATATCCCTCGGTTTGCCTCTCTTTACTCGATATTTATCATTTGAATCATTCTTCTTGCCAATCTCATCCTGTGCTGGAGGGGTTTCGAACACCATTGCTGTTTCGTTGAATTCTGACACAACCTTAATATATGGTGTAGATTTTTATTGCCATGTGAGTTGATGGATATTGTGATTATTATGGATAGTTTAGTGGACGTTTCTGGCGTAAAAGGATGCGTAAACTTCACATCTATTAATTATAAACTAACACTTACCGATTCATATTTTCGAACAGAAATGTGTACTTGACCATCGTTACTGATGTTCTTGATTTCTTGATAAACATATAGCTTAGGTGCCATGACCGAATCCAAGTTCATTCCAGAAACCGTTATTTTGATTCCACCACTTTCAAAAATAATATATGCCGACAAATATATATAATTTTATTAGAAAAACCCTCTTAAATTGTTTGTCTTGGAACGGAACTACGAACCTGACGATCGATATTCTGGAGGTAATGTTTCAAATAACGGGATTTGATCTATATTCGAAGTGTGCTACAACATGTGCTTTGGTTCCAACTTCAAGCAGTATCAGGTAAAAATGATGATCATATTCTAAAGGCATTGTTCGAAAGATGATATCGTTTCCATTTGAACTGCTGTAATTTTTACATTGTTTGAAAGATGATATCGTTTTCATCTGAACTCTTGTTAATATGATGGCTGTTTAAATGTATATACATATATACATATATATGAACATATAATTTTTGAAAACCAGTTTGAATACAATTATGTCATTAGATCTTTCAATTGATTAATTTAATAAAAAGACTTCAGAAAACGATTGATATGCTTTTCATTGATTAGATTCAGTCACAATCACGTTTTTTTTCATCAAAAATAGCAAACAATATTCAAATGAAATACCTGTTTAGCATATCTATAGAATAACGTATCGGCACACTTTGGGAACAGTTACTTCCACAAGTTGGTTCCATAATAAGACCAGTGTATTCTTGATTTGTAATAGCATCAGTTGGAATTGTGAGGATTGTTCCGCTAGCCTCAGGACCAAACAATTCTAGCGCGAGCAACAAATAAGATATATTGGATTATATATATGAAGAGTTAAGATTGTAGTTAATATACGTTTTTAGAACAATCTTACCGGTTTAAAATGATAATATATCTACATAAGAAATGATAAAACATTTAAAACACATTCATATTTATTCAAAATTAAGGTAACACAATATTATATATGAATATATTGTACGGATTGGAAGTCAATATTGAATAGAAAAGGACATTGAGTTGTTGACCAACAACACATGATCATTTTTTGTATGCGTATATTACACATCTGAATACTTAATTACATTCAAGACATAGTAGTGTTTAAATGATATATATGCTTTACCTATTTGATGATGACTCGTCTCAGAGACATCATCGTAAAGACAATAATAGCTACCAAAGGTATTATAACAGGACCCTTTTTCACAAATACTAGAATTAACACACTCATCAACATCTGTTATACAGGTATAAGAAGAGCTTATTAGCATAACAATAATGGAATGTGACTAAAAACACATTGTACACGGTATCATTAAGAAGAACAAACAGTGACTGCGATATTCTTTGACAGGTTAATAATATGAAAATGTAAAATATGATATAAACAATAGAACCATTCGAAAAGTTACGTTCTTAGTATTTGGCGATTTCAACGGATTTACAGAAAGCTGTATTTACTAAATATCACATCGAATGTATATTATCACATTTTACTTGTAAACAAAATCATATACATTTCATCCATCAAATAACGTTTCATTAAAAAGTATATATAATCTCTTTTAGTATTTGAATCACCTTTTGATGTCTATATTGATTCTTCAAAGAAAACAATGAACTAGGATATGACATCAACTAAAACGTGAAATATATCTTCTAGTGGGTTATCGATGAATATATAAATAGTTCATGTTCTATGTTAGTCTGCTTCGCTTACCTTTTGCTTTACAGATATAACGATAGCTTTCTGAACACGATCGATCATAGAAACCGCCGTTTGACAAAACCCCGCATTGCAATCCTCCATCCGGATCATTCCCAGCCCATTTTTTAAATGCATAGGGTTCACCATTAAGCCATCGCCAATTATGCTTACATCCATTGCATGGGTTATAAGTGTAAAGCCCGATCCAATGAGATCTGTAACATAAATATAAAAACAAAACACTTCATGCAATCAAAAAATACATAAAAAGTCGTGGCACATGTAATCTTTGATTTTAGGAATGTCATATTGGAATGATAATAAAATCGAATATATCACGCACACTTTAAACTAAACGAAATTGTCAAATTCATTTGTGATCTAATCGACCAGATAAAACAATTACACTTGCATGTATTTGATTACTCAATCTGATGATACTTACGCAGTTGAATGCATATTTAGAAACTGCATCTCCTCGGCGCTCAAGACACTTGCAAGATCGGCATTCAGGTGAAGCCATTTTTGACGTGCTTCATATTGTGGCAACTGATCGTCCAAAAAATGATAATAGATGTTTTTCATCTTCAGCCAGTCTGCATCTGAAATGATTGACACTTCACTGCTATATTAAATCTTATTTTTTTGGATGATAGGTTATTCGCGAACCATTCTCATTTCATTGTGTTACGCGCGATTGGATCAAGTATCAAGCTTCCTCTGAATGAAAAGGAAATTACTTTTGAGTAAGTGATGCGATAACATTAAGCTTAATTTTGTATTTATTTCATTAAGTGGAGAGGTTAGGCAATTAAGACTAAAAGCCACATATATATAAAAACTATGTAAATAGTGTAAACAACCAACACTTGCGATGAAACTAAACAATATGAATTGTTGGCTTTTATTATGCGTCAGTAATAGAAAGTACAGATTTTGTACTTACCAATCGATGCAATCGGTGTAATAAATTCAAAATAAAGTATAACATTATGTATTTCCATTCTTGTCGACTATATTGACTTAACTGCGGAGCTGGTTTATTCAAGATGCCATTCGTATAGCACAATATACAAGGATGTTTCAAAGCAATACCAACAGGGATGTTATTTCAAAATTTTGAATTTTTTGCTGTGTCCAACGTTCAATGTCTGCTTTATAACATATCTCTATATTTTTCTGGCTAATTTACTTTACTTTTCTTCGGAGGAGTTTGCCAGCTCTATCATTAATGTAGCTTTTTGTGCATAGAGTGATTATGAATTATGTTATTTACATAGCGTTGCATAGATTTACGGTTTGAATTTAGAACGAATATGATTGAGATTAGAACTATACCAAAACACCGAATCTATATATCTATATATTTCATATCTGCATTATATTATTTGGCAGACCAAGGCATAACAAATATTTATGTTGTAATTTATAAATTTTAAATCCATGACAGAATCAAGGAAGCTTTTGAAACAAGGTCAGTAATCATAGATAATTTTGAAATGACATTTTGAGATCGGTTACATTAACGAGGGAATCAAACTGGATGTGACACTATAGATATATACAACAGCAATGTCATTATGCTAGAAGCTGCTTGCATGGGACGGCAGATATATCATGCTGTGTTAAAAAACATTTTCCTGTGATAAAGTGTTTCTATTAAATGGGTTGTTTATTATAAACGAGGTCGAAAATAGCAATGATTATTGTTAATTGTGTATAATTCATTAAAATGATCCCATGCTTTCAAAATTGACACACATTCGAAAGAACAAAGATAGATAAATCGAGGGTTTTTTACAATTATTCAGGATTATGAGTTCAATTCACAGCAGAGGACATGTATATAGGTATGCCACGCAAAGTACTTGCAGGACCGATCGGATTCGCATTTTTTATGTTTCTATCTCGACATGAATTGTTTGTTTTAATTTTGTTGCATTAATAGTAAAATTTTGTTTACTTTTATTGATATGTTTCTTGTGATTTTGGGACCGATTCTGTTCTTAGATTACTTTTATCATTGGTCTTACGATCTTACTATGGATCGTCTACGTTACTTCTAGATATAAGTTGATTTAGATTGCTGAGCGCCTTCTAGTAGAGTTCGGGGGTAAGTAGAGTGTTTTTGACTGGAGGCATCTTGCAAATAAAAGTATAATTGATGAAAATTTGTGATTTTATAGTTTACGTTTGTTATTTGTTTTTCTTTCAGACAAGTTGTATATCAGCAGAATTATTTTCCTTACATTATTCATCGTAATACAAGTCTTCATAAAACTCAAATTTCTCGTCATAGGAAGTTTTTTTGGTGTTAAGATTTGGATCGACCTTGCAAAAAGCTTTCATTAAATTCTTATTATATAGCTTTTTAGGCGCATTTTAATGTTTCACGTAGTTTATAGTTGTTTTCAATTGTATAATGGATGTCGCAAGAATTATTGCTTTTCTCCTTGGTTTCATTTTCGGTAAAATTATTTCATTTGACCATGTAGCTAAGCAAAGGTTATGTAATTAATATTCGATTGTATATAGAGGTTATCTCTGTCAATATTGAAAAAAACACGACGTCTACTTCCAGAAATCTATGAATAAATCATCAATCGACATTCAAAGTCACCATTAAAGGTGAGCATATCACCTGCTGTTCCCCACAAAATGTGTTCTCCCAAAGCCCATTATGTACACTTTGTACTTTTGCAACTTCATAACTTTACAACTTCGTATCATTTAAGTCAGTTATTACTTTATGAATTCTTTTCCTAACTTTTTGCTGCAACATTTAACTGTAAAGCACTAAATATATGATACCTTATTATAATTATGCCTATATTTACACAAATATAATAGTTACGATGTTGAATGTTTGTTTCTCAGTCAAAGTCGTGCAATAATAGTCATATTCCTAATAGAGCTTTTATTACAAGGAAGCTACTATGCGCACTATAACTTTATAAATTACTTTAAAATTATTTCAAAACAAAATGTCTGTATCGTTTTATTAAAAAAAAATAAATCTCTTTGAAAATCTATTCATATTCACAACTTGAAGAAACATAAAAATTTTGATAAAATAACAACTTGTTGATAAACTGTTGGTAAAATAAAAAAACTGACCAAAAAAGGACGAACTGAACAAAATTGTACGACGTACTCAATATATCAAAATAACCAACTGACCTGAATGGTGCGAAAATAAAAAGTTCGAAGTTGTAAAATCCGAAATTACCAGAAAGTACCAGTTACAGTAGGCTTTGAAATTGTTTTATATTTTAAGCGAGAAATTCTTATGTTCTAGGGAAATATAGGAAATATTCTGCCAATGAAAAAACGGTACCGGTGTGTACACCTGTAGTATCGTACATATGCACTTTCCCTTCGACCAATGAGGTGGAACCATGGCCCGCAAAATGTCTCTCAACCCAGTTTCACTGGCGGAAGCCAACCCCAACCAAACCCAAAGTCAATTCTGTTCACTTTGTACTTTTACAGCTTCATAACTTTACAGCTTCGTAGCATTTAAGTAAGTTCGTACTTTATGAATTCTTTTCCTACCTTTTTGCTGCAACATTTAACTGTAAAGCACTAAACATATGCCATTGTTGATAATTATACCTTAATTTATGCAAATAGAATAGCAGCTATGTTTAATGTTTGCTCCTCAGTCAAAGTCATGCAATTATAGTCACTCACAATCGCTTAATTGTAATCAATGTGCCAAACGTTGAATATAATCCTAATAGTGCTTTGGGATCAAAGCCATCAGATCACACTGTTTTTATGAAGTATAAGGTATCTACTATATATGCTCCTGTAACAGATTAGCATCAAGTGGGAACTATAGAAATGGAATATATAATTTGTCAAATTATTTAAGATTGGTGGCAAAACCCGTTACTAATAACTGTTTAAAATTTCCTATGCAAATATTGTTATCGCGATAATTTTTTAATGAAATTTCTTTGAAATTATCTTCATGTTATATCCACAACTTTTTGATACATACACATGTTGATAAAATAACATTTGTTATAAAAGTGTTGGTAAAATAAAAATAAGAACTGACCAAAACAAGTAAGAACTGACCAAAAAGTTATTGCCGCTGTTCTCTAAAATACTAGAAAAGTTGTTTGAAAAACGCATCAGGAATTCTATAGCAAATCATGATGCATTATTTAGTGTTCAATATGGTTTTAGGAAAAATAGGTCAACAAACACGGCTCTAATTGAAGAAATTGATAAAATAACAAACGCTATTGATAACAGTAAATTGTGTATAGGAGAGTTTATTGACTTTAAAAAGGCGTTTGAAACTGTGGATCATTCTTTATTACTTAAAAAAATAAGGCTTTATGGTGTTGGAGGTTTCTCGTCGATTTTTCTTGAAAGTTACTTAAACGACAGAAAATAGTAGATAAACTATGAAAATGTTAATTCCAATTAAGCCGTCATAAAGTGTGGTGTCCCTCAGGGATCAATTCTTGGTCCATTACTCTTAATATTATATATAAATGACAGTTCACTGAATGGATGAAATTTAATAAATTGTCATTGAATGTTTTAAAATCTAATTATATGGTCTTCGGTAAAAATGGGTCAAATTTAACTGATGTAAAGTAAATGGTTTTACGTTAGAAAATGTGCTTTTTACTGAATTCCTCGGTGTTATCATTGATTATAAACTCAATTGGGAAACTCATATACATGTAGTCAAACAAAAAGTCAGTGGGGCTGTAGGTGCTATTTGTAGGATTAAAGACAAAGTCAATATATCAGTATTATTATTAATATATAACAGTCTTATTCTTCCCCCCCCCCTCTTTCATACTATTGTGAAATTTGAGGAAATACGTTAATAAAAAGTTTAATGCATTAACAATACTACAAAAAAGGCTGTAAAAATAATATGCGGTCTTAAGTGGTGCGATTCTAGTAGTAAATGGTTTGAAAAACTAAGGGTATTGAAATTCTAAGATTTGATAAAATATCAAACATGTATCCACTTGTTCAAGGCAAATATTAGATGTCTGACAACAAATGTTCAAAATATGTTAAATAAAAGCTGTGAAATACATCATTATAATACTAGGAATAAAAACAATTTCCATGTCAAAAGCGTACGCGCTCTGAAAAGCATAATATTATTCAATACTTAGTTATAACTTCTTTTGATTCATTCTCATTTTTTTTTTGTAAAATGTGGTTCATAAATTTAAATATAGTTTTCTTAAGCATAATTAATAAATTGTCTATCTGTGATTTTAATCGTTTAAACGGTTACTAGTGTAAAAATGCGTTATCCCGTTTACATTGGTCTGACATCATATAAGAAATTATTATTTCTTCTGGTCAGTTCCCTTCGATATTTCGTTTATTTAATGTTTACTTACATGTTCAATTTTTTATATACATTTTATGGTGTATAAAACGTCGTTAATCGTTAATTGTAGGAAGTAACCACAATATCAAAAGTACCAAAAAGGTGCGACGTTAAAAGTTCAAAGTTGTAAAGTACGAAGTGACCAGAAAAAGACAAATTGTTTTATATTTTAAGCGTTAAACTACGGTTTTCGTCACTGAAATTCGCTCCGCAGTAATAATAATAAAATAATAGTAATAATAAAAAAATCAAAATATTGGAAATATTTTGCCAATGAAAAATACTGTTTAGGTGTTTGTGGCCATTGCCCAAGAAGGGTGAAACATAAGTTTCTTGAAAAACTATTTTGATGAAATATTTTTTTGTTCGTTTTATTTTAAACTTATCTTTTGATACCCATCTATTGCAATGAATCTTAAACATTTTAAATAAACATTATATTATATCGTTGATAATAAGGTCAAATGAAGCATTTCATGATGATAAAAGCGTTACAAAAATGAGCGATAATATGATACTTTACATTCAAACGCTCTTACAAGTTTTGTATGCTTAGTAAGTTAGATATCCCACATAAACGATGACTGTTATTTGAAAATTTGAATGCCCTTGTCAAGTAATGACGCCATAGTCGAAAAGGGTTTGGTAATAAACTCGCTCGCATCGTCGTTTCGGGTCGTGTGTACGAGGGTTTCGACATTCCGTGACGCCAATCATATTACACTAGCTCTAAGTAGCCCAGTGGGTTACACTCCACTTGGCCTGTCGGTCGCAGACATACGTTAAGGGCTATTTAGAGCTAATATTACACTTGTAATATTCTTACGAGTATATAATGACAAATGCACTGAACGGAATGAGGTCATAAGTCATATAAATAATGATTGACTCTTCGCTTTCTGATATATAAATATTTGGGCTATAAAAGTCTGCTATTAAAAAAGGGAAAGGATTGTATTTGTTGTTCAAATCCTGTCATATAATGTCTATCTATCCATATAGTGCATCCCTCATGAATTGAGTTTAACTTGTATATTCACACTTCGGTGCAGGTCTATCTCCTGTCAACATAAAATTTGCAGTCCGATTTTATCATTCTTCCAAAATTGAACGTAGATACATACGAGGAAATGTCAATTTTTGGGATATACAAGTATTTTAAAATATCTTTTCCTATATATTCACATTTACTTTTGACATTTGATTAGAACTAAGAAATCGATCGTTTTTTTTTAGAATTGGTTTAGCGAAGCACAATGGGGCGCGATTTACACCAAGTATGTATAATTTATATAAATTTCTATACAACTTTCAGGTATATTTGGTTATAAAAGTCTGCTATCAAGCGTTTAGTAAAAATGATATCAATGTTTTTGTCTTAAAACCTCAGCTATTTTAGCAAGTAGACGGAAAGCACGACATAGCATATGTACAACAACAACTGTTTTGTAAACACCTGCTTGATTAATAATTTGATGATTTTCAAATCAATTAAAGATTTAAATCACTCAAGAAATTGTGGATTACAGATATTCGAGCAAGTAGACGGAAAACTCGACGCGGCATGTATACAACATCAACAAGAGGCGAACACAGACCTGTTGACTTTTCTCTACGATTTGTCCGTCGGTCTCCCGGTTACTATTCTACTGTCGGATGATCCAGATCAACCGCAGCCGCATGCCGTCAGGGGATCGCTGCAGAATCTGATCCAGGTAGGTTGGGTTGTCTATGAAGGATTTAAGATAATATACACATCAAATAATATATATTTATATTATATGTGAATAATAATTTAGAGTAACGATGTATTGTTGAAGAAACTTTGAAGATTGACAGTTGCGCACGTCTAATTTACGGATAAAAAAAGCTGTATTGGGATTTTTGCAGTATTTTATTCAGGTAGGATGCAATTAACACTCGTTACATGACGAGTTAAAGTTTCGTTTGGAGAGTGTGAATTTTATGGCACTTACTAGACTAATGAGTGTAAAATCGACATCATTAGGCGCTTAATTATTTTTCTTATAAATAGTTAGGTCTGCATGCTCGCCGTATTCAATGGAGTAAACATTATTGTCATCGTTTATGTTCTGTATTGTGACCTCGTGGTTAGTGTTAACCCTCACTGGCGATTGTAGAATCTGTCTTATTTCCATCCCTGAGGTTGTTTTTGTTTTATGAAGTATTTAGAAGAATGCATGTGCAATATATAATATATGATATGCATTGTAAAATAATAACTTATGACAGGCTGTAATATAAGCCTTAATCTGGTTCGGCCAAAGTGGTTGTGAATCTCCTCGGCCAAATGACCTCGGCAAACATGTTTTAACATTTATTTTTCGGCTTCGATCCGAAACCTTTAATAAATTTATTAAATAAATAAAAAGAATTTTGTTATTGTTTTCACATAGATTGAAAAATAAAGCCCAATTAAAATTCACAATGCACAATAGTTAAATTGATCTTTTATTTGTAGATTCACAAACGATATTTGGAGCATTTCGGCAAAGAGAGTGAAATTCTAGAAGAAAACATCTTGACCACAGAGGTAAGATTTTAAAGTTTACTTTTAGTTTTCAAGCTTAGAATTGAATTCTTGACATTTACATGTAAACATCAATGGAAAATAATCCTAGTAAATTAATAAAACAGTACATCAAGCTGTCACAAGCTGAAATGGACAGTACTGTTTAAATAATGTTATACTAAATAAGGAGAAAAAAAAAAACATTTTAACGGAATGAAAATAAACTGATAAAGGATATAGCTGTATTTACTTTCATTGTTTTCAGAAATTTATGTGAAACAGCATTTCTCTTAATTTTTTTATTACATGTATATCTGTATTTACCCGTTAAAACGTTTTTTTCTTTATCAAATAATAGATTTTAGAGGGGCTATGTTCGTGTGTTTGTTTTATTTTGCCAGAAATCCTCATCCATAACCCACCAGTCTACAAACACCTGCAACAACGAGAGTCTAGTACAACTAGACTCCACAAAGAGTCTAAACCACGCGACTCCAGCACAACGAGAGTCTAGCGATGTGGCAGTAGAATGTCACATTTTGGAACCCGTCTTATATACCAAGTCGGGTCGGGCTGTGAAAAGGAATCGATTTATTGGGGATTTACTGAATGAAGAGGAGATTAAAAGACAAGAAGAGGAAGAAGAAGAAAAAGAAGAAAAGGTGATTATACCGACCAAAGAGAAGAAAAGAAGTGTAGCTACAGGGATAGCGGTAAGTTTGTTTGAAATAAGCAATGCTCAGTTTTAGAATATTTTACTGGAATAGCGGTAAAATATTCGAAAATCACCGATGGTCAGTTTTATCGTATTGGTAATGTATCAAGCATAATTTGGAGTGTGTAAACCTGGTTATATGTTACGAAAAGTCAATGTGATGTGTAAACCAAAGCAACTCGCTCGCGCTAGGCCTAAAATTATTGTCGCCAAAAAATGCGAAAACATGAACATTTTCTTTCATTTGCTATTTTTTTTCACCAATAAAAAGTTGAGCGAATACCTTTTTACCATGAATCCCTTACGCACATGTTGCGAAAAAAACTTTCAATTTATTATCGCATTTTTCAAATTTTAATCCCATTTTGCGAAGATGGGAGAGGCTAGCGCGAGCCTAAATACATTGTAGGTGCTGTATAAAGCATGATTTTAAGTTTATATTTGAAGGCATTAGAAGAGTTTGTATACCTGATTAAGGAAATATAAAAAGTCATTAGAAACCGAACAACCGTAAGTATTTTACATACTGCTCTGGCATAGATAACAGCCAAAAAGGAGCAACCCCCCCCCCCCCCCCCCCC
>LQRL01154726.1:2402-18718 GCA_001703475.1 Hydroides elegans
TCGAGTTCGATGAGTTCTTGAACGAAACTTAACTTCAAGGAGGCGCGATATTTTCTTTTTATATGTAATTCAAATTTCGACAGAAAATCAAAATATCAATAAATCCATATACGTGTACTTCCAAGTGTCTCAATCAAAATGGTGGACAGTACACACAATTTGACATTCACAATGTTCTTTAGTTCTAAATATAGTTTTGCCTAGTATTTTCGTTAACTAAGGTACTCAACGAAAGTCAAGTTCCACTTGCGTCATGTTTTGCCTGAAAAGAGAAGACAGAGCAGACTTTTTTGGGTACATTTTTTAGTTTGATTTTGTAGCATAAATTTAGATGAATTAGTAAATTTAAGTTTTTAAAACAAATCAATACAGGTAAAAATTTGTTTCATTGTTACCAAAATACCTTTGTGAATAAGGCGAATCCTCAACACAAGTTTCATCGTCTCTTGACACATCCACGTTGCTATTCCATTCTCTATTCACTAATTTTTCTTTCGGCTTCCTCTTGTTTGCAAATGAGCTGTTTGTATCCCTTTCTGGCTCTTCAATGTAGCTGTCTTGCATCAGCTTGCGAATCTCGGCCCAGTACTCTTTCTGTTGGTCTTTTATGTCCTGTTTTCAAGTTAAGGCATACAACTACAAATGTATGTTGAATACACATGTCATTTTACATTCGTAACAAGTCTAATTTGACATTAAGCATATTATCTGTATGGAGCAGCATTTAAATATTTTTGTTTGCTGGTTCGTCGCGTATTTTTTTTTTTTCAAAAACAGAGTCAAATGAGGTGAAGTCCTGAACCTCAAACAAATTCAAATCATTGAACTTAAAATTACTATTGTATTTTGCTGGAGCTTGTACTTCATCAAATGAAGAACAACATAGATCAAGTGGACCTTTATTAGACAATTGAAATACCTGTAATTGGTCGATACTTTCATCCCGTGTCTCCCGAGGATCGTATTCTTTGAAATATCATTTTCATATTCACAAATAAATTTATAAATCATTCATTATTTTTCATTAAATATGAATTTTATTAGACAATAGAAATACCTGTAATTGGTCGATATTTTCATCCCGCGTCTCGTCACACTTTCGTTGCAAGTCATCCAACTTTGTGAAGAACTCTTTTGCATAGCCCGATAGCGCTTCATCTAAAAATGACAAACACGGGTAGACGTCTCGATCGATAATTGACGCACTTTTCACATGCTTGGCAGCTTAAATGTTAAATTTCTCCAACACTGGTTTTAATTGAATATCGGTCTTTATCTTATTAGAACACACTATTATACCTGTTCAAAATAACGTAACCTAATTTCAATTGGCAAAACAGAGTTAAAGAAAATTACGAAATAAAGCGTGAAAATTTGACCACGTGGCATGATCGAAAAGTGACGCACCCACTGTTATTTGATAATAAACACATAGAAAATGCCTTTAAAACATCAATGTTGTATATGTTTGATTTAAATTAATCATTAAAATGTCTTGTTCGTCATTAGTAGTAGGAATAATTGAGAAATAAAGGAATTATATGCTTATCATAGGTTTAATACAAAGGCCGTTTTTTTTTCAATTTCTCTCTTAAGCATATAAGTTGATGCAATTTACACAAAAAAAATTAATCTTTGTGTAATGTATTGGTTTTAATTAATTAAAGAATTTCGAATCATTATTGAGAAATAAAAAGAAACACGCCTGACTTCTAAGATGTCTATTATTCGAGTGAAGAGCAACTACAAACATACACAATTATATGAGTCAAGAACACACGTGGACTGTGATGGCATTGTCCTCTATCTGGATCTAACTATGGAAAGCTACAGGGCTTAATATATTACACTTTGCCCTTTTAAGTATACATTTCAATATAATTACGCAATTAAACTTGCTATTGAAAAACACTCACGTAAGATATTGTTGTTTTGATCCCTATAGTTCCGGGTTTCTATATTCTAAAGTAATGATATGGTATATATAACCCCATAAGTTGCACAAAGTTGTGCACGTTGTGCAATAGTATGCGTATTGCAGCATAAAATTGAGTATTTCAACTCAAAATAAAACTATGTGTATATCTACCATTTTAGAATCTTAAAGGTATAAGGGTGCGTCACTTTTCGATCATAACACATGTGTATTTTTTATGGTCTAAATTGCCATATACTGTATCTGTGGTGTATGAATTTAACTGCAATTATATTATTTTGGAAAGTAACAATAGTGTGCTGTTTTTATATACATATCGTTTGTGAACTCAAGTCAGTTATTGAGAAATGTGATATCTAAGCCGCCAAGCATGTGAAAAGTGCGTCAATTATCGATCAATTCTTCTATTAATTATAATGATAGTGTGAAGGAAACATGACAATTACTTTTCATAATATACGACTTAGAAAGTACTAATTTTATGAAGCCTGGCAAAAATTTCAATATTATTTTCATATTCATCAATAAATTTATAAATCATTCAATATTTTTCATAAAATATTATTTTAAAAAGTTCCGATTTCGGAAACATGGCACTACATTGAAACATTATTTTCAAATTAGTATTAATCACTCATTACATTTTACCAAATATTACTTAGAAAAGTTGTCAATTTTCATAGTTTATGTTTTTAAAGTTTTACCTTGTCCTTTAAATGACTCGTCTTTTTTCAATTTCTCTACGGCATCCGACATCTGTGAGAGAGAAAAAAAAACAAAGAATTCAATATTATAAATACATGTAACTCACTTAAGGCAATTGAAAGTTCTAGATATCGAAACCTTTTGACTTTTACTTTGTATCGCAGGGAAACATGCATCAAATACGGATTGTGGTTCATTGTAAATACCTGGGCTCGTATTCTTTTAGCTGGGGCTCGTATTCTTATACTTGGGGCTCGTATTCTTATACCTGGGGCTCGTATTCTTATACCTGGGGCTCGTATTCTTATACTTGGGGCTCGTATTCTTATACCTGTGGCTCGTATTCTTTTACCTGGGGCTCGTATTCTTTTACTTGGGGCTCGTATTCTTATACTTGGGGCTCGTTTCCTTATACCTGGGGCTCGTATTCTTTTACCTGGGCCTCGCATTCTTATACCTGGGGCTCGTATTCTTTGAACGTGGCAAGGAATTTGCGAAGCGCTTCCTCTGCTGCAGTTTTCTTTAAGCTCTGATAAATACCGAGAACTCCTAGGGAAAACAATTAACCCAATCATAAGCAGTCATATTAACAGATAATGTTTTCTATCACGTCCTGTACAATATCAATTATATCCTTTCGAGCATACATTTCGAGGAAACGTTCTTATTGATATGCACAAATACATATTTAAAAAATGTTTTTTTTTTTTAATTAATCATACCACTTCTTTATGAAATATGACAAAATGGGGGTAGAAAATATCAATTTGAGGAACGATGACAAAATATGTGTGGCCTCAATATAATTTCAAAGTAACGATGTTGAATTGCAATGAAACTTACTTTGTAAAGGTTCACAGATAAGCTCATTCGTGTCCGTCTCAAACTGTTCGTAAGCAACTCTACAAAATAGAGCGACAAGCATGGAAATCGGATAAGATCTATACCTTGATATTGTCATAATTATAAAATATATCATATAAAAAAAGTAATGTTATAAACGCAGAGGTTGCATTTTAAATTTAAGGGTATTATTCACATAAGACGCTTGATTTGATAACTTTGTCGAAATCGGCAAATTATAATCTATATTTATGTGAATCAAATGAATATGATTTGTTTTCACAAATGAACGTGTTAGTTTTATAGAAATTTTAATTTAGAAGGCATAGACGTGCTAATCAGTTATTGAGTCACCCCCAACCAGTTTTTGGGTCACTTACAATTTGTCACAGAAACAGCATTTATAAACATTTTTAGAAACATAAAGAAAATTAACACTTAAGTATGTCCATGATTTCATTTGTTACGTTAAAAAAGTATATTTCATGTTTTTTACTATTGAAAATCGCGAGTGACCCAAAAACTGATCATGACTCAAAATCTGATTTCCCCTTCTAGCAGACTTACCGAAGTGCTTTGAAGAGGTCGTCGATATATCGCAGCTGCAGATCATACACATTTTTATGGAACTTCAGTTCGTCGCGATACGCCTTTTCCTTAAAAAAACCTTACATTAAGCAATATCACCAAAAACTATCATTTTAATAAATACCATGCTTTTGGGTAAGGAATTCACTATCGTAAAAACATTAAGTTTAACAAAATATATATTGTTGGTGCCACACATTGAAGGCATGTATTTAATCTAAAAGGCATGTATTTGAGCGACAGGTACATACGTCAAATATCCTACATTTATTAAATAAACATAGGCAATATACATATATAGCATATGCATTAATATTAATCTATAGCTTGAGAATTTTGAAACGCGGTGGCATATGTCAGTTTAAGGGAGCCGTTGGCCACTGAAAAAGTCGCACTCATCTATAATTTACTATAATACAGTAGAACCTTGTTAAACTGAACACCTCGGGTCCGGCGAAAACTGTTCAGTTTAACCGATTTTCGATTTATTCGATGTTTTATAAAGAAAATTTAGAGCCTTGGATCGCAAACGTTGTTAGGTTTAAGAATTTTGCGGTTTATCCGTGTTCGGTTTAACGAGGTTCCACTGTATTTGGGAAAATAATGATCTTCTCACACCTGCATATTGGCCTTAAGCTGCACCAAACTGAGCACCTTCAACAAACTACTTATGGTCTCGGTCACTTCCTGTGCTTTTGTTTTGGTCATGGCGGGCATGCGTTGCATCACGTGATCCACTGTAAGCTCTTTGATGATTGGCTTAGACAGCATTGGCTGTGTGGAGGAAAAATGGAATCGATTGGTTAATGAGGGATAGAATCTGGATAGCATTGAATATATTTTGGATAGTTCGAATATATTTATATATATGCTATATAGTTAAGCTATATCGTTTTTGAGGAATGTTCAAAGAAAACGAGTTTCTAACCTTTTGATTAATCAAACATTATGTGAGACTTATGCATGTCAAGTCGTAAAAAAAACCGTTATCGTATTGAAAAAAAAACACGAATGGGCCGATTTTCACAACGCAATTCTAAATAAGATTTTGATAAATAATCATACCATCAAAAATATATATTTTTTTTTAATCTGTCAAAAAGTATTTTACCCAGGGTGCAGCAGGAACGAGCACACTGAGTTCAAGCATCTCTGGTAGCACTTCATTCAGCATGTTACATGCCTTACTGCATTCTCCTTTAAAAAAAAACACACAAACACTTTTTTTTTTTTAAGTAATACGATCATATATAGAAATTTCAAACTAAGCATAACCGATTTTCATCAACTAGAATCCTCTTAAATTACTATTTATCTTGAATTTTCTACAAAAACTTTTGAAGAATAAACTTTGTGTAAGTCAATATTTCTTGATTGTCGTAATGGACCAGTTTAATAAAACTAATTGAAACCCAATTATATTACAATGCCCAGTATATGTCAGAAACAAAATTAATTTACTTGACACATATTAATTTACTTGAAACATACACCTAAAATCAGGTTGCATACTTTTAGCATGAACAAAATAAAACTTTGGCAAAATAGTACCAAGCATTCGTATGTAGTTTGCGTTAGGCGCGAGACAGCGTCCTGAGTCTGTCTGTGAGTCGTCCGGAAAGAGATGGAGAGTTAGACAGTGATTCACTCTTTGCAGTTGCCCATATACTTGACTCAGCTTCGATTCCAATTTACCCTAAAATTCATAAACAAAATAAGCCACTTTAGAGCAAAAATATAAGCAAAATTCATAAACAAAATAAGCCACTTTAGAGAAAAAATATAAGCTTTCATTTTTTATGCACGGATCAATTTTGCCATCCTAATATCTAAATCATAATTGAAATAATCAACGTCAGGATAAAAATATATTTTTATTCATTTAGAAGTTCGAATCAATAATTGCACCCAGCGTTTTGTTATTTACGGAATCATGATTCTTTAAGAACTAATCTTGCAAGGTTTAAACTTGTCTAGGCCTATCTTCTAAATCATTATGCAATACGTACCACTTGTTTAAGATTGAGATGACTCAGTTCCCCGCTGCATATGTCTAACAAAGTGCATTTCTTGAAATCGCCGTGTTTTATAAAAGTGTCCATAAATTGGATGGGTCGATGTAGTCTCTGCATGCTAGTATTCTGTTAAGATAAGGTAGCATGATCGTGAAACATTGAAAGTTTGAATATTATTTAACCACATAAACACCAATATCTTTCGTTATAAGGACAATATTTATTGGCATTGTAAACATGTAAAATTGAAACTACCGTAAAACCTCGTTGGTCGTGTAACTCGCAAACCCCTAGTATGATTTATTTGGTTTAGTTTCAAATGATCTTAAAAATCATACATCGATGTTTCTGAAATTCAGTTTGTTGTGACTTTGAGCGCATTAATCAATATTGTTTTTATTGTTTCAAGCGAATAATTCATTATATGTTTCGCCTTCCATCCGTTCGAACTCTTAGCCTCGGGACCAGCAATCGACGCATTACCAAATACCGATAAACATAAAGTATCGTTATATTTATAAAGGAACATGGTCGTTTTGAGCGTCAATTGAATATCAATAATAATATATTATATGAGCTAATAGCAGCTGAAAAAAAACTAACCTCCAGATTTTTGAACAGCTTGAGCCTGGCCGATTCAGCCATTTCTACTATTCTCTCCAGCTCTTCTTTTGAAATAAAGAAACCACCTATTCTTCCTTCTTGATTTTGACATTGTCTGAAATGAATCATGTTCTATTAATAATACTTCATGCATTGCCCTCAAAACATGAAGTATTGTTTTTATTATATGCCTTTCTGATGATTTAATATGTTTAAGATACAATAAAAGTGATTTAATAATCGTCACAATATCCTGGCACCCGCAGTTTTGTTAATAGAATGGTCGAGGGCCGGTACGGCATATTACTGCCCCGACAGTTTCCTTATCATTTTTCTATGAAATATGTTGCAGGCATGTAATAAATACTTGTCATAAACCGTTTGGCGTAATGGAACTTTCTCATTCCCGATTGCCCCTAACATGATCATTGAAAACTTAAATATATGTAGAGCTTAAAGAAAACACTATGTTTTGGACATGATATGTTATAAGTTTGTCATTTTTATTGATTGACTACTGTTCCATGAAAATCATCAATCCTTGAACCAAGACCATTACGATACAAATACAGACCTACAGCGATTGACGATTTCCTGGAATGCATTTTCAGCCTCCAGTACAACACTCATGCGAGCACCAAGGGCATCATTTAGCAGCAACAGCTGTCTTTCAAGCTGCACGAGCTGTGCTTTTAGGAACTGAACGCGCCTTTCATCGAATTTCTCGTGGCGACCTTCTTTTGTTAATTGAATGTACATGGATCTGAAATTGATGTAGATAATTATGGATATTATAGATTATGGATGTTATTTGTATCACTTTGTGGTGAATGACATTCTACGCTATTCTCAACTTCATACACAATCGTTTATTTTATTATACCTTTAGACAAAATTATTATATATATAATCTAACGTGTATTAATAAACAATACAATATGGATGTAGTTTTATGTCTATGCTAATTTTGTTTAGAGTTTAAGATTTAAAGTTCTTTATACTAACAAAGCCAAATTATTTGATTTATATACCGGGGGTACAGTAATTGAACAACAGAAAATTTAGAAACGTACTTGACATCTGCTAATTCTTCCTTTAGCTTCAGATTTTCCGCCTCTAGCAACTAAAACAGGGTTCATAATTTGGTGACATTGAATCGATATTGGGCGTTCATTGAAATGCTAAACATTTAATCAAATGATATACAGGTATGTGTGTTTTCACATAAAAATCCAACAACAAGATGCAAAAAGTGGTAGTCGTTTAATTATCAGGACAACGAATTATATACAATATTATATCTTGACTGACAAATATGTTATTTAAAATCTACCAAAACTGCAGTTCTACAACAACAACGAAACACGGTGCAGAAGTATATAATTAGTAACTTTTCTTTTATACTATATTTAGCTTAAACACACTTACGTTAATCTTCCTTTCAGCCTGTGCCAAACTTGCGCTGCTCGGTTCACTGCTGTTCCCAGAACGCCTGTCCATCGCTACTTTTCTCAGTGACATGATTCACAAAAACAAGTCACTTTGCATCATTCACTTAGATTGGGGAACGGTTAGTGACTCCTACCGAATTACTAAGAAAAATTAATATTTTATTTTTTTTTTCAGTAAACTCATAAATGTAACATCATAAAAATCAAATGCATGGCCTAAACGGAGAAACATGAGAAGGTCCCAAATAGGCTTCCAATATATTAACGGCCCCTTTAGAAAGTAACGTACAGGACCATTCACAATAAACCATTGGGTATAAGTATCTGATTCACTCCTGCAAACTATCTATAGTTTGATGGAATCATTTTTCAGTTAGCGCTGGATTAAGGATGCTGTCACAGGTGAAGAGGTTCACTCTTGATATATTTTTTGTTTGTAAATGGTTAATATGAAGAAGGATTTTTTGTGCATATGCTCAATACATTCCAGGGCACGCCTTCGGGAATACGTCAATAGTTTTCCTTATATTCAAAATTGAGTCTCTTCGACAACACATTCGAAATTCTAGCGCATACAAGCTCTTGTTCCAATAAAACCTAAAACCTATAATGTTTGCGATTTTCTCTGTGAATGCTGTCAAAACTATAAAAAGATAACTACAAACAAATATTTCAAGAGAACCCCGTGCTTTGACACTCTTGGCAAGTATATCGCTCATTAATTTACCTCTCTGGCTCTGTTCTACCGAATTATATGAAATGTGTACTTCTTAAGATGTGAAAGCCTGCCAACTTCATAAAACAAGGAAGAATTTGTAAAACTCGGAAAGCCACCAACCGCCCTTTCTTTTGAGCCTATAATCAAGTCTCTACGACCTTCCGTTCACAAGTTCTAGTCGGTACAAGCTCATGTTCCGAAATAACGCTGTTTTAGGAAGTTTCGACCAGATTCGGCTAATTTCCGGTAGCCGAATCTGGCCAAAACTGCCAAAAGGCACATCTAAACGCCAGGACCTTTCATTTCAGCCTATTCCCGCGTCTTTACGACCATCCGTTACGCAGAAACTGCCTGGAAACGCTCATGTTTCGAAAAGACGCAGTTTTTGGACATTTTGGCCACATTCGACCATTTCCGGTTGCCGAATCTTGCCGAAACTGTCAAAAAGCACATCTACACATCGATACCTTTCATTAGAGCCTATTCCCAGGTATCTACGACCATCCGTTACAAAGAAACAGCCTGGAAAATGGCATGTTTCGAAAAATCGCTGTGTAGGAAGTTTCGGCCAGATTCGGACAATTTCCGGCAGCTGAATCTGGTCGAAACTGCCAAAAACATCTTCACGCCAACCAAGACATTTCATTTGAGCCTATTCCCAGGTCTCTACGGCCATCGGTTACAAAGAAACAGCCTAGAAGCTCATGTTTCGAAAAAGTTCTTGGACATTTTGGCTAGGTTATTTCCGGTGGTAGAATCTGGCTAAAACTGTCAAAAGACACATCTACACATCGAGACCTTTAATTTGAGCCCAGGTCTCTATACGATCATCCGTTACAAAGATACAGCCTGGAAAAGAATCGATGATGGACGAACAACCCAAATGATATCTAAAAGACCCCAACCTTTGGGCTGGGGCCTAAACACTACACCAAAACATCTTATAAGATAAGTAAATATAATGTAAATATTTATTCAATTTCAAGGGTGCACATTAGCGGTCAAACATCCGACAGTCGTTTCAGCCGCAGGAGTGTCGTTAAAGCCAACTCTCGCGCTCGTGCGGATGTCGGTTTGATGGAATTTTACATTGTATCTAAAACTATAAATCTAAAACACATAAAATTGCGCTCGCATCAAAATTGTGAAATTGAATATCGCGTGCGAGTGTCAATTTACCCGTGCGAGTGCTATTTTGGATGTGAATTAGTGATTAAGGTGCACCTCTGAAATTTGACAATAGCGTTCTATTACCCTCATATTTTTTTCGATTAGGTACGCTCGTATTCCGCTGTTACTGATGAGTAGTGGTGGGCGATAATATAAGTTTTTGCTCAAAGTATTGATACTTGCTGTTAAAAACACGAATTCGATACAAATGATATTTGGATCATACTTTTATTTGATACATCAAACAGCAATGCAATGTTCTATACAACGACACAGTTTAAAGAACCGAGTGAAAATTTAACTTTTGTGTTGACAGCGTAAACAATCCGAAAATACCAATTATGAAATCGCTGGTTCTTATTTTAAAATGATAAATGATGAATTCAATGATTCGTTTTTCTTCTTCTTCTTCTTCTTCTTCTTCTTCTTCTTCTTCTTCTTCTTCTTCTTCTTCTTCTTCTTCTTCTTCTTCTTCTTCTTCTTCTTCTTCTTCTTCTTTTTCTTCTTCTTCTTTTACGTTTTCTTCTTCTTCTTCTTTCTCTTCTTTCCTAGGCACCTTTTGAATGCGTTCAAGTCAGGTGCCGTGACGACTGTCACTGCTATCTATGTGTTTGTTCCAACTTTAATCTTCTGTGATGGTAACTTGGCCGATGAGACGTGTGCGAGGGTATGACCGTGGAGGTAGTATTTATTCCAGAACACTGAGCGGCTCATGCTAATGACTTGGCATTTCTCTGGGTGGAAAGCCGTTTGCCAGTAGGATTCCCATTTCGCAAGTTGGTCAAGGTCGTTTTGAAGGCTATATGTGCTTTTATTGTCTTTGAAGGCGAGGTACATGATGATATCATCGACGAATAGTCTAAATTTGGTGTTAACATTATCGGGAATGTCGTTTATATAGTATAGGAGCAGGCACGGGCCAAGCACAGATTCTTGTGGTACATCAGAGCGGACACGTGCAGTGTATGAACGTTGGCCTTCGAGCACAACGGTTTGTGTTCAATTAGATAGCCAGTTGTTTATCAATCTATTGGTGTGCCCTTGGATACCATAGCGACTCAGCTTTTCTACGAGGAGGTGATGGCTAACCTTGTCGAACACCTTGGAAAAGTTCATTACAATTACGTCGATTTTATGACCACCATGCATGACATTGACACCGTCATCTATGAAGCCTAGTAATTGTGACTCGCACGCACGAGCGATTATTTCTAAATAGATTATGTTTTTTTCTTTTACCGTGCTTCATGATTGAAATTGTGATGATGTGTTCAAGCAGCTTACAAGGGATGCTGGTCAATTAGATTGGCCAGTGGTTGACTGGATCACTCTTTTTCCCTTTTTTGAACACTGGGCTGTGGTATTTTACCTGTCTCATAGGATTGTTTATAGATGATTGTAAGGATGGGGATTATCACTGTTGCTTTTGATTGAGGACTCTCGCTGTTATCTTGTCGGGTCCGGCTGCTTTGTGGATTTTCAATGATTCTAAGAGTTAACAAACATTATAATGGGAGGTATATGTGTTAGGAGGAGATCTAGCGTGTTTAATCCGCGTTTTGGTTTCGTGACTAGGTGTGCTAGACCTTTATTTTCTATAAGGTCCTGGAATTTGCAGTGTTGGTTTGCAAAGCGGCAGTTTGGTTTTAGCGCGTAGTCATGCCAATTCCATCCAGGAAGATTGAATCACCCAAGAAAGATCTGCTCACCGTGGTCGCCAAGTCTTGATAGTGATGTCTCCAGTCATTTAGGGTATGTTCATCTCCTTCGTTTGGTCTGTCAGATCCTTAATGTTCTGTGCGTTATAATTCGTTTCACATGCAATATACAGGGCATGGTATTAAATTTGATACATATACAAATATACACAGTTATCTTTACAAATTATAACCATTTTTTTTTCAGAAACTTAAACATCACACATAACGATAAAATATTTATACACAAAGGAATATACAATGAAACTCGCTGAGTTAGGCAAACTTCAGGTCAACTCGCTGAGTCGCTGAATCCTGATGACCGAGAGAAAGAATGTTACGCGGTCAATTTGCATGCCTTTGTAACTTCTTGACCAGTTTATATAGTTATCTATTTTTTTTTCAAAAACAAATATGCTATAGTGATTACAGTAACACAATGTATGTGTTTTTCTCCGAAACTTAAACATCACACATAACAATAAACCATTCATACACAAAGGAATATACAATGAAACTCGCTGAGTCAGACAAACTTCAGGCCAACTCGCTGAGTCAGGCAAACATCTTGACCAGTTTATATAGTTATGTATTTCTAAAATATTTTAATCGTTATTTTAAATATTATAGTTTTCCTTTAGTTAGAATCTATCAGGTGAATTGTCAGCCGTTTTTGAAAACCTTAAGACATACACTACTTGGCCAATAAATAAGACCTATTGTTAAGGAAATGGCCAGACCGCTGGTTTATTTAAGATTTACCGATATTTTGTTTTAACCGATATTGGGTTGACGATGGTAGTCTACGGCAGTTGTTTCACTTATTTGTACTGTATGCCTTAATTGAATTACACACTTATGACTCTCCGTTCCCGGCCCCCCTCTCTCTCGACGGTTGACTGAATGCTAATCACCAATGTCCAAAGGTTGGCGCTCTTTGGTAGCTATAGGGAGCACTGCATCTTTCCAAACACGGATGATCGAATTTTATGTAGCCTGTCACGTGGTCATGGATTTGTAAAATATTCTAGGTAGGATTTGGCCACGTCGCTTTTGGGAGGGCGTGTTGTGTGACATGGTAAAACCATTCATACATTGTTGCTTTACCACTTCGTTGATTGAGCTATTCACCCGAAGGTTTTTGCAGATGTGTTGATCAATAATCTCATTACTATTTACTCTGTGTATCATCCCTGTGTAGGATGGTTCATAGGCAGTGCATTTTGACCATGCTGTTTTGCCTGCCCTGAGTCTCGCATGCATATGTAGCTATAAACACTATAAGGGCACTATAAAGGCGTATCTCCGGAGGATTGCTTATTAATTTCTTTTCCCAAATGACCTCCCCCTATCGGCGAAGTGCTGTCAAAGCCGATCTTATCGTCTCATGACATGTGCAGCGCTATTTGGTACTACGCTTCCTATGAATTTTTCAACGTGTTTTATTTCTTTCCCGCCAATGAGCATTTGATGAACACACGGGGAGATAATGACCCACTTAGCAACTTTTATGTTCATATCTCATTTATGACATGCGTTTCTTAGCTATAAGGCTGAAGGATGAAGCTTTCGAGTATCGCCAATAGGAGGGTGATATCGGCTGTGTATTTTATGAATATTGATAAATTGTTGTAGAATTTGGGCGTATCAACTGTGTTAACTGTCTATCGATGACTAAGGCGTATTCTGTGTCAATGTATATGGACTCTTTATTACGGACAATTTAATGTTTTAAATGTAAATATCGAATCTATCTTGCCTCGTCCGGATCTGAGGTTGAATGACTCTCACGAGTTGCTTCCTCTGTCTACAACTTAATTTGGTTTAGCAAAATTTTGCTAGATACCTTTTCAGGGATGGACAGGGAGTACGATGGCTCTGCAGTTGCCCGGATTGAGTTTTTCGACCTTCTTATGCATTTATGTATTGTCTTTGGAAGACTTCTCCTGCTTCCAGACACTCTTGAATATTTCGTGCAGCATTTTTGTCATGGGTTTCCACTCGAATCAAGGACCTCTTTTAATGCTGTCTTGAGGCTTCCGGGTCTTTATTTTTTTACAGCCTGCTCGATTAACTCTTTATTAAATGGGCGGAAATTTGCCTGCTTCCTCTGGTGTGCCGAGGATTTTGTCTGGTAATGTTGTGCTGTGTTGAAGTGAGGGCTTCAGTGTTCTTACAGAATTTCCTTTATTTTATTTTTGTGGGTATTACCCGAAACGACGCTCATTGGTTTCCTTGGTTTTCACTCGTGTATGCTACCTGTGCTGTATGTGATATAAAATACTTTTATTTTTTCAGTCGCATTGGTTAGGTGTTTGCCTTGTTGTCACTTGCTTATGAATTATGGCAGTCAACTTATTGTTTAACCATCGCCAGGTCAATCACATTTTTTTGTCGGATTAATATGTCAATAATATCCTCTAAGTAGATGTGACATGCAACAAAGGGAATCACAAACTCAGATTGTTCGAAAAATATTTTCGAATCAAAATCCCTGCAATCAGCTGTCGACGTCGTTAATCGAATTTGATTCCATCCATGTATAAAATACTCTCCATGTCAATTTGAAACTTAATAATTGAAGGGCTCTGTGCAACATTGTGTTAAGTCAACTTAACATGGTTTTGATCTTCATTTGGAATATACTCATGTCAATATTATCTATCATTTGTGTGAAGCGAATGTCTTATCCATTCCTATAGATAACCTTTTTTCAGTGCAACATCGTGCTTTTTTCACATTTTCCGTGCAACAAAATGTTAATTTACTTAATATAAGCCATAGTTGTTTTATATAGCACACACTTGTTCGCAAAATATTTCCGTGCAACATTGTGTTATATTGGCTTAACCTAAGTCTGCTTTAACTTATATAGCGCGTGGTTTTTGCGCGATCATTTCCATGCAACAATATATTTTATTTACTTAATTCGTGTTTTGCTATTTTCGCGTGCAATCTAGTGTCAATTTTTAGTTAACTGTATAAACCCAATGGAATCGAATATAACATTTTGTTGCAGGCTAAAAATGATATGGTCTTAATGTGTTTTATAGACTTGCATGGTTAATTTTTTATTCTTTTCATTCAATTGTCTTACAATTTCTTTTCACATTGCAATGCGCATGAGTAAATGCATTCACCATATACATGTAGTTCCTTGACGCTGCTTCAAGTACCCTGAATACAGCAAATGGATTTTCTTTTAGGTATAACAAATATGATTTCAAATATTCTAAAGTGAATTTACATAGGTAACTGTGTATCATTTATTTTTTACACAACCAACAAAATAAAATTAAGAAACAGTTACTGGGTGCTCTTGGGTGTACATGAGATGCAGCCGCTTGTTTACTAAAAAGCGCGTCCTCGACCTTCAAGTGACGTGGAGGTGTGTCGAGCTCATGGTCCAATCAGAAATGAGTATTTGCAGGTGTGGCCAAGGCTCTAACATAAACACACAAGGCACAAAGACACACATTTCACATAGAAAAGGTACGGTTAACTAGAAACATCACATTTCATAGGATACATTAAAAAGGTAAGCATATATTATTCTTTCGTTATACAGTATAAATGATTAAGATTATACTTTGTATTTTATGAAAATCGTGATTTGCTTTAAGGAGGGAATACAAAATGGCGACACTTCTCTGCTCGTACTTGTACACAGAGGAAAATAAACCGATTTTTTAGCGTGATTACTTGGGATGAGTATGATTAAAGAATATGACATGTAATCTAATGTGCGTTTTCGATTTTGGTACACACACCTATTTGATTCTTTCTTTTTTATAGAGATGCAATAAATTAAAAAAAAAAAATAGAAGTTAAACACTCGTTTCAACTTTCATATATCGATCTAAGTCTTATTTTCTCGTAATTTTACCAGTTAAGACATTTTTTTTACAAACGGTTAATGGAGTAGGAGACAAACAACATTAAATGTGAAAATAGTAAATATGAAAGATATATATTCCATTACTGATACTAGTTAATATTTCTTTTATAATGTACAAATTCAGTATGTTATTATGTATACAGTCTTATTTTTCGAGTTATTTACAAATATGTGGTGTATCTAAACAGAAAATTTAAAGTAATCCTCATGAAAAGTGGCTTTATCAAAAAATATATATATTATCGTCATTTATCAATACATGAAAACTACTATCATGCTTCAACAGCATTGTATTGCATCATCAAATACATGATGCTTGGATCATCTGTTAAAATTTGGTTAATAAATGTGTTGACATTCTACGGAAAATACACAGTCTGAGTCTTATTCTATTGCAAAATGTCAAGAGTGGTCGCAGTTATTTATATATGACCACATTGAATATGTTTTATGGGCTATCTAAGTGTAAATATTCAGTGTTTATTCAATGTCTGATGTTGATGAATTGTTATCTATTTGACCATAAGCGCGCTAACCCAGTGACCCCGATAAAACTTGAAGCGTTCTATTATGCAACCCCTTTCACGAGGTGAGCGATGGAAAACCCCCAATGTGACGAATACGTTATCTATGCATTGTATATAAAAGTCCATGTATGGAATATTTTCTTTCTTACAGAAATCTCAAATGGA
>LQRL01154730.1:12732-23701 GCA_001703475.1 Hydroides elegans
CGATTCATAATCAAACACGTCTGTTTATATTTGATGACAATTTTGACCGGTTTTTTTTACATCGTTCTAGCAACAAACCACAAGGACTTGCCGGTATCCTATGTTTATTGTTTTCATCATGACACACGTGATTTCTGTTTTACATTAATTTGAGAACTCGAATAGACCAAATTTACCAGACCAAACAATGGCCGTTACATGAAAATAACACACTGCAGACAGTGATGGCAGTGTGTTATTACCGGGAACTGCTGTATTGAAACCCTGGGCTTTTATTCGAATGTAGGCCATTTTGCCGAATGAAATTAGAATCTTAATAGAAGCCCATGGGCTTGTAAACGGATGGATGTGCCTCTATTCGGATGTAATAATTCTCTATGTTTTGTTTTCAAAACCTCAACAAAAATTAAACATGAGACAAAGCTTGTCCTATTCGCATGACAATCAAATCACAATAATTTCCACCATGCCGTTCAACTTTATGACCGTAATCAGGATCTCACACCACAAAAGAGATTTCATATCTATAGAACTTCAAATTAGAATTCTGACTTTTTATTTAAAGCTTAAGCTTTAAAATGTATTTCATCACTTCACCACAAAAATAGGATATACAAGCCCATGGGCTTGTATTCGGATGTAACATCCGAATATAAGCCCATGGGCTTAATTTGGGATGGGCTTCAATACAGCAGATCCCGGTAGTTATATCACCAATGTTCTTTACTATATAAAACGCACCAGCCATGCGATATATATGTATATTTAATGATGACAATAATGTGCAAACGAAAAGGTTCTCCTTGTATCTGTAATGAAGCATAATCTTAGCTTTTAAATATCAAATACGTTTTATAGTATTAGCTCAATCATATGTAGTTATTATCTAAAATCTTTTCAATGAAAAAAAAAATATTGAACAAACTTTTTATTCTTAAAATGCGTTTGCGTATTGATTTATCGTATGATGACGTTTCATCAATCATCCATCACACATGACACATTGTCGTAAGCGATTCGTAGTCAAAACACGTGCATTCTGTGTGACGCTTAAAACAGGAAATTTATTGCCCTCAAATTTTCACTATGTTTACTACCGGCAAACATGTAATAAGTCTTTATATTGTGTAAGGGTGTCTTCACTAAAACTAAAGTTCATGAAAATGTTTTTAAAATGCACAGGTTAAGCTTATTTGTCCTAGGTGAATATGTATTGATAATGTTTAAGAAGCAAATAATCTATTATTACGCTCTAAAGTTAAGAAGATATCAAGTAATTAAACTATATAAACTAAATTATATAAAATCAAGTTATGACACATCATATTAACAGCATTATCATTGAATTCTTATGATTCATCTGTACGTGACAACAATGTAACTACGTATCTAGACCTATAATTAAAACTCTCTTTAATCATTCACCCGATTTAAGTGACACACCATGAAACAATTTAAAGTCATTCATAAACCCGATCGTTAACGAGAGAAAAAAGATGGGTTATTATTTGCGCTTTCAGTTTCCGATTCGTGACCTCAGCACTTAGTGGATTGTTGAAGTTCTCAAGTTCAATGACATGTTGATATTGCGGTTTTAACAATGTGTTTGTGATATATATAAGGTTACACACTTCACTTCGGATTTAAATATGCAATATAAACATATGTTTTAGTATTTTATATATTTTCATTGTATCAATTTCAAGGCAACTATACATTTTGACTGTTTAATAAATACACGATTTTAATTAACTGAGGGTTATCTGATGCTATGCATTCCATTTAATTCTTTTCAATATAAACACATTTAGGTTCATTCTAAAATATATTTTACAGGAAAATAAATCATATGCAATATATGCCGCTTAACAAGAGGTTTGTCTTATAATTGAACACACTTTATGATAACGAATATTTTTTACATATCTTAACAGTATAATATTAAATGTTTTTACATTTATCCTATGAGCAGGCAAACATTATACTACTTAACCACTTTACCACTTTATATTAATGATATTCTAACAATTCTGAAAATGAGTCCTTTATGTTTGATTTCCTTGTTTTGAAATATGTTAGTTTAGTTCTGCAAAAAAAAACAATTGTAGATGGTGCATCATTTAGCACAATTAAAGTGTGGCGTCTTAATATTTGCATCCTATTAAAAAGTAAAGGAGTTTGAATGAATGTGATGTAGCTTCCGGTGTCTTTTCATCGTGATGAATTAACAATAAAATAATAAAAACAGATAAATCAAGCTTGCTTTCATGGTATTTCATAGCACACATTAAATTTAAAGTAACACACAGCGGTTGCCATATTAAAAAAACTAAAATAAAGAAAAGATAAGGTTCATGCTTGATTATATAATGCAATATGCATTTCAAGATATAATATTTTAGTATAATTAAACGTAAAATTAATGCACGTAAAGCAAGTAATGCTTTTATTGTAAATGTGTCTCCAATATTGAAACATATATCAACCGACGATATTCATAAAATAATAATTTCTACATGCATTCAGATTAACCAATTATTCATTACTCGAAAAATATATTATACTTATTTCATGCTTGACGTTGTTTTTATAAAGAAAACATAAGACACGTCACAGGGCTTTCCACTTGCCGTATTTTGACTATGACTTTGTCTTATCAATCATTTCAATTTAAGAATATACACACAAAAAGCATGAAATAAAAATAATACTTCATGTTTTCGGGATAATACCGTAAAATATTTGCCCCGAGGGAGATTGTCCGGGAGGGCCCTCAGGCTTTGCCTTCGGGGCAAATATTTAACGGTATTTTCCTGAAATCATGAAGTATTATTATAATATTATATACAAACACATTATAAGGTATACTAAATAGTAATTCTATAAGTTTATAATCACATTTATTAATGTGCAAAGTGACAATAATCAAATGCTTTCATTTTACATGACCTATTTTCCAATAAACCACTTTAATATCAGGCACTTTAATAATACTTCATATGTTTTAGAAAAAGATGGGAATTTATTGCCCGCGGGAAGTGAAATGCGCAGACCAAAGGTGCAGTCTGAGCTCTGTCCCTTCCATTTCCCAAAGGCAATAAATTCCAAACTTTTCCTAAAAAATGTCATGTAGTATTGTCATTACATGTATTTTTGTTCAAAATGTTATCCTTATTCACGCGAAAGATATTTTTTTTAAAAAATGGTTCGCATAAACCAAACTACTTATGTATATTTAATGATGACAATAATGTGCAAACGAAAAAGTTCTCCTTGTATCTGTAATAATCTTAGCTTTTGAATATCGAATACTGTAAAGTACGCAAGCCGTGGAATCAAACAAAATGACGTATCGAGGAAACCATTTTATTCACCGTAAATATCAAGATGAACGCGATGCTTTGTTTTTCTGTAAATACATATATAACATTCCCTTTAATACGACATACATGTATATGTATAAACAAAACAAACTATTAATCACTTATTAAAACTTCCATAAACGAATAAACATAAACATTAAACGATAGACAATTTAAAACCATAATCGACAATCGTGTTGCATGATTTTCCATAAAGCTATTAATGCCAATTAATTATTTGAATATTTATTTATATGATATAACGCATTATTTAAAATGATTATATCTTAAATCACGACTCAAATCACTCTTAAGTCATTTTATGAACAAACGCAAAACATTAATTTAGTTTGAATTATTACATGTACATGTACTTTAATATGTATAAATGAACTCAATTTAATTGAAGCAAAAAATGCGAATAAAAACACAAGTTATTTTAAACTGCAAAAAATAAATTAAGTATATTTACCGAACGTTGCGTCTCGTTATCCACGCTACTTATCACTTCAACGAATACACATTTTCAAAGACAACCGATTTCTCCCTGTTGCTCATTATATAGAATCCGGCTTCCTACTCAAAGCCACACCTTATTTGTGTATGATTTTGAGTCACCCTGGTTACTTAATCATCTTAATTTCGCGTTATGACTAAAAACTTTGATTATAATTTTAATCCACAATATAATACGTAAAACATGCATTTTATATGTATAGAAAGGTATAAATGCCATTTAAATGTGACCCAAATAACAGAACATACATGTATATAATTGTCAAGTTATGCCCAAAAAACTACAAATATCGCATAAAAATACAATGCGATATCACAAACTACAATTAAATTCTATATCGATTCGACCACGTTAACCATTGAATTTAGACTTATGTTAAGGATAATTAACATATTGTCCATTTGGGATATATAGCATCCGATAACATGCACGGACTTTTAATTAAATTGACCTTAAAGTTCACTAATTAAGGCAACGCTAAATTAAATCAATAAGCTCTTATTATGATACTACTGTAATTTTAAATACGTCATTATGCGCGCGCATATTTACTTGCCTAATCTTGCTTCTCGAAGGATGAAAACAATCCATATGTAGTAAAAGTTACGATTCCAGTCACAAAACTCACCATATTAGCATTGCGAGCTTCCCCACATGACAGCATTGGATTATCTTGGCTGCTTATTCATCTAAGCGCACACACACATTTTTAACCGATAAACAAAGGAGTGACTTTAAAAGCTCCATCCCCTTCCCACACACGGCTATATTTCCAAGAAAATATATTGACTCAATTTTCAGATAAAGCATCTTACTTTGCAAGCGCAGAACCATGCATAAACACAAAATATAGTAAACACAGTTCAGCTGATTCCTACAAATACTTTCATAGTATTAGCTCAATCATATGTAGTTATTATCTAAAATCTTTTCAATGAAAACATATTGAACAATTTTTTTTAAAAATGCGTTTACGTATTGATTTATCGTATGATGACGTTTTATCAATCATCCATCACTCATGACGCATTGTCGTAATTGATTCGTAGTCAAAACATGTGCATTCTGTGTGATGCTTGTTATAAAAAACAGGAAATCTCAAATTTTCACTATGTTTACTACCGACATAATCAGGCAAACATGTAATAGTCTAAGTCTTTATATTGTATAAGGGTGTCTTTACTAACGTTCATGAAAATGTTCTTTAAACAGGAGTACCCAGCGATTTATTCGGTAAAATATCTATTCTGCAAGGAAATCTTCCTTGCTGGCATTTTCACAGAATAGAATAAAAATAAAGTTGTCCCTTTTGTTTTATTCCAAGAAATAAGGACCATAATTGCAATCATTTCACACAATAAACTATGTAATGGGTAAATTAGGGCAAAGACTTGGAAATTAACTAATTTTGGTGGAATTTTAGAAAGCATGAAATAATGAAGAGTATCTATTCTTGCTGGCAACGTTTTGCTGGCAACAATTTTCGGGCGCTCCTAGCTGGCGAATTCAGAATAAAGTTTTAACTCTAAAGAATAATATTTCATCGCTTTAAGCTGAACATGAATCCGTTTCACACCAAAATGAGTCTTTTAAAACCAACTTCTAAAATTTGGTCGTTGGGTACTCCTGTTTAAATGCACAGGTTAAGCTTATTTGCCTTAGGTCAATATTTATTGATAATGTTTAAGAAGCAAATAATCTATTATTACGCTCTAAAGTTAAGAAGATATCAAGTTATTAAACTATATAAAATCAAGTTATGACACATCATATACACAGCATTATCATTGAATTCTTATGATTCATCTGTACATGACAACAATGTAACTACGTATTCTAGACATATAATTAAAACTCTCTTTAATCATTCACCCGATTTAAGTGACACACCATGAAACAATTTAAAGTCACTCATAAACCCGATCGATAACGAGAGAAAAAAGATGGGTTATTATTTGCGCTTTCAGTTTCCGATTCGTGACCTCAGCACTTTTGCAACAAGTGGATTGTTGAAGTTCTCAAGTTCAATGACATGTTGATATTGTGGTTTTAACAATGCGTGTGTGCTATATATAAGGTTACACACTTCACATCAGATTTAAATATGCAATATAAACATATGTTTTAGTATTTTATATATTTTCATTGTATCAATTTCAAGGCAACTATACATTTAGACTGTTTAATAAATACACGATTTTGATTAACTGAGGGTTATCTGATGCTATGCATTCCATTTAATTCTTTTTAATATAAACACATTCAGGTTCATTCTAAAATATATTTTACAGGAAAATAAATCATATGCAATATATGCCGCTTAACAAGAGGTTTGTCTTATAATTGAACACACTTTATGATAATGAACATTTTCTATCATATATTAACAGTTTAATATTAAAGGTTTTTAAATTTATCCTATGAGCAGGCAAACATAATACTACTTTACCACTTTACAATAATGATGTTTTAATAATTCTACGAATGAGTCCTTTACGTTTAATTGCCTTTTAGCATAATTTCATATTTACATATGAAACTTAATTTCCTATGTGATAGATGAAGAAGGATGATGTTTAACGAATGTTGAGGATGAAGAACCCTTACGTTTTAATCACGATTGCTTATTAATTGTGTGGCATTGCGTGTGTGATGGGTTGAAATTATTCCGTAATTCGCGGGTGCCTCTGATATTGCACGGGTGTTTATGTCGTTTGATTTTCATTTGTGAGTGAGCTTCCAAAAGGCACGGGTGCATCTCTTTGAAATGCTTCCTCAATTTCACGTCGACATTTTTCTATTTCGCACGTTATTTTACTGTGATGGGGACCTTTACCAAGTATGTTATCAAGCGACTGAAAAACACAGCCAACACCTTTCCCATAGCGGCTTATAATACTTTCGCACATTGTTTTCTTCTCGTCAATAGTATCACGGAGACTGCACGATGTCCGGTCGCTATCACCAGGAGGCATGAAACGAAAGACCTGCTCGCACTTTGCCATTGTTACTCTTGTAAATCTTTTATCATTGTCTCTGATAGTAAGGGGCTCGGCGAGCCCATACACGAGACTTAATAATTTCAGTTTTTTACCATCAGGTGTTATCGCTCGTCCGAGAAGATTAAGAATGTTTTGTCTTAGTTGACCTTCCTTATTTGGGCTTCTATACATGAGTTTGTAAATGCTGTCTTCTTCTATCTCAAAAACACCTGCTATTCCTCCGGTTTGTATACGCTTGTTTGTCGAATTTACATGGTGCGCCATTGTTTCCCTCTGTTCAGCAATAATTTTGTCCCTATTTGCTATCATAGAGTCTTTCTCCTCATGATCTGCCTTTAGATCTTTTATCGTTTGGTTTTGCTCATTCATACTACTGTCCATACTCTCAATCTGTTTTTTGATTTTAATGTCTTTCTCTTCTTCCTTTGCTTGTAGATCGGTTATGTGTTGTTTTTGCCGCGCACATTCAATTTTCAAAGACCCTACTTCATCTGCTAACTGTTTTATAGCCATTGCATTTGAAAACATATCACGTTGAATACTAACACTGTGTTCTTGATTGTAAACGACAACACATTTATCCGTGGTGACAAATATTTTTTCTCCGAACCAATCCTTTATCACATTCAGATCATCTTCAGTTACGTTGTCGAACTCAATGTATGCGTCAGGAGATATGACGATATTACCACCTGTCGGAAAAAGCATAAACATACTGTATCAAAATCAAATGAGAGTTCGATATAAGCGCGACAAGTTTAAAAAAAAACATCAACAATATTTGCTTACTTTAGGCAACTGTTAGAATAATTTAGAAAGTGCCATTTAGGTCATGTGTGAACAAAAAGCATTATATTAGATGAGAAATTATTGTAGGGTAATATTCATTATGATTTCAAGCAATGCAACTTAAATTGGATTAGAGTTGAGACAGAGTTTGAAGACTCGGTATGACATTTCACAAATATTTTATATCAGAAGTTTATAATTTTTACAGTACACCCTTTTTATATGCTTTCATAAACGACACTCTGGTAAAAAAAGTCATGAACATTTCCATGAAGTTCGACTAAATTATATCAAATTGGAAGTGGAAGTTATTTCTATTATAATTATTATAATAATTATAATAATTGAGTTTAAAATGGTGTTTAAACGAGTCAGAAACAGAGACCAAGCCAAAATTAATTGTTTGGTTAACTTTCTTTTCAGAAGCGTTTTTCTTTAGTTTGAAAGTTCGTGTTCATTTAATGTAATGATGTACATGTTTGAACATCTTATTTAAAACCCATGGACGAAGTTATTTTTTTCTTATAAAGGTTTTCTTCATCAACTATAAGACTGAAGACGTTTCACGGTATATTGTTTGGAAATAATATTGATATCTATAAAACTGTTTACCGAATGTTTATGGTGTCAATAAAATGTGCTATTGTTGATACAGGTAAATAAAATCAATAAAATCATTTCCAAACGCACTTTTAATATTTTGAGCTGATATTTACACATATTTGAATAATATGACTATCAAGTCATGCAACACTAGCATCATGTAACACTATTAACAACTTCTTGTTAACAGGAGACGCATTTTTGTTTTGTTCAGATTGTAATACTCAGTTTTATGAAAATACTTAGTTACTTACTTTCATTTTGCTCCAATTTAATAGGAATCACCGGCAAAATATCCTTTTTCTCCTCTGCTTTAATGGATTTTATAGGGTTTTGCTGAGCCATAATTAGTTTGTCTTTAGCTATGCGTTGATTGTGAAATATTCAGTGAATTTATGAGGTGTGCATGTTCTGTTTGATCCTTTTATACCGATAGAGAGAGTAATACATATTAATAGCGAGAATCATTGTTTGGTTTCGTTTTAGTTGTGGGTGTAAAAGCAAATAGTCAGTGAGTCGAACGCATTAGTCATCAGCATGTTTTAACGGAAGTTCAAATATGGAAGTACATGTAAACCTATTTCCTCCTGTTGTGCTGTGTCTGTTTGCCGATGCCGATGAGTGTACATGTATTAGTCATGTATGAGTCATGATGACACATGAACAATGTTTACACACGCGGCGAGGGCATTCGTGTAATGAAGCTTTACATTAAGAGTTTCACTCTGCAGCTTGTTTGTGCAGGCAAGTGACTAAGTGTTATGAAAATAAATGAATTTACTTTTTATGTATACTTAGGAAAATATTATTTAAAAACAAAGATCCATGGAAAATGAAAGGGAAGAAGGATAAAACATTATAATGTTAGATAAGAAAATATAGAAAAAACAGCGTTCATTAAAGCAGGTTGTGGCAGTAGAAAATAACATTCCACAAAGACATGTACATGGGTTTTTATTTCTTACATTGTTTTTTCAATGTTTTTTGTTAAGGACGTAATAACATAAGACCACATAAAAATCCGAGAGCAAGTTTAGCATTTAATTTAGGCATTAAATTCTAGGTAAACGAGCACTATTTCAGAGTATAATAACTATTTTAAAACATTTCACTTTGAATGATTAAAAGAGCTTGGATGAGTTATTACAATGAAACATCAATGAACACAAGTAAAAGAACTAGTAAAGTGTCTTTAAAATATAATTGTGTTGATCATAACTAGTCATGCTACTGTGTAAAACAGTTTATCATATTTTGGAAAGAAAAAACAGATATGCTGCTTTATGCGTTTTTCTAGCTTAAGTGGTTATGCCCAGTGTAAAAACTATTATGCGGTTTCATATTTGTATTTAGACATGTGCTTCATGTTTCAGCATCTGATTTCAAGAAATATTGGAACACATTCCTCCCAACATATAATCTCGCGCTAGAAAGCTAAATGTGGAAAGTTAAACTTAAATCGACTTATATTTAATATTTGAATTAATATTTAATATTTGAATATTATATTTAAAGAATATGCAAAGTATTTTACGAATTAGACGTCAATGTTTCATAATACACAAATAAAAGTGCCGAAGAATGCAAAGCCTAAACTGAAGGGTTGCGCAATGACATATAACTCATATATGTCTTATTTATTTGTATTTATTTTCCGCATACTTAATAGGCCAGTACATATGTTTGATTAAATAGGTTAATTTAGTTTTTAGAAACAATAGAAACATCTTACATGCGAAAAAAGTCATATACTGAAACATGATGCACCTGTTTAACTATATAAAAAGATAGACATTGATGCTGTTTTTAACAAACTAACATGCATTTGTTGTGTTGATCTTAATGTATTGCATCAAATTGGAAAGTCTTTTCACAATCATCAGTGCACAAAGTATATGTTGGCTGAACTCGTAAATGGACTACGAAGCATATTTTATATGCTTTGCTTGATTGTAATGCATTAGACCAGTGTGTGCACATTAACAAATATACAAGGGGGTAATTTGGACATCAATAATATATAATAAAAAACATCACGAATACGATTAAAGTTTGAGGTCTGTAACTATTACAAAACATATTTTTGTATCTCAATCAACAAATGCGGTTGAAATGTTAGGGTATTTATTTTAGGTCTTTTTATTTAATCATTTGAATAGAGCTTACGCGATCAGTGAATTGTACAAAATAAACCAATGTACAAGCTTCATGCTTTCAAAAATTATAATAAATGTTGAAATGCAAGTGCATTCAGTTGAATAAAAACATAAGCGTTGAAGGATTGTTAAGCCCATTGACACACATTTGTAATGTAGTATATCAGTATGATTGTCATTAAATTTGATCAAAATATACATATTCATCCATAACAATTGTATTTATTTACTCAACTTAATGATGTTGCATATGTGGCTTGGTCATACAAATATGTAAATTTTAGCCATCCAAATATGACTTGCGTCCAACTGTTTATTATTACGCTTACAGAATATGATTTGCTTTAATATAAAATCTTGGTTTCTCTTATTTCCACATGCACATAAAACATACCAGAATTATAAATGAAAGTATAAATTAAATCCACAAAACGCCTTTCACATCATGCCCTGTGCAATATGCAGAGAGTGCAATGACCTTTTCGGGGAATGATTTTAACAACATCGCCTAAAGGAAAAGCTCTTTATTTACATGTGGTT
>LQRL01154740.1:0-11788 GCA_001703475.1 Hydroides elegans
GAATGGTCGTAGAGACCTGGGAGTAGGCTCATATGAAAGGTCTTGGCCTGTAGATGTGCATTTTGACAGTTATGGCCGAATTCGGCCAAAATGTCCAAAAACAGCGGTTTTTTTAAACACGAGCTTTTCCAGCCTGTATCTTTGTAACGGATGGTCGTAGAGACCTGGGAATATGCTCATATGAAAGGTCTTGGCCTGTAGATGTGCCTTTTGACACTTTCGGCTACCGGAAGTTGACCAAAAATGCCCAAAAGCTGTGATTTTCCAAAACATGGGCATATAGGAGATAGTCATTACCCCTTAGAATCGGGGGGCGGATGGGGCCTTTTCGTGTTTCACAAATACAGTAGAACCTCGTTAACTCGAGCACGGTTAACTCGAATTACTCGTTAACTCGAGGTGAATTCGAAGTCCCATCTCTTATATATTAGTCTGATAAAAACACGGTTAACTCGAATTCACGGATAACTCGAGGTAAATGTGAAGTCCCGAGGACCTCGAGTTAACGAGGTTCTACTGTACTTCCTTGTCAAAATATATTGAAATGCACCTATATTATATTTTTATTCGAAAATCATTGCGGTATCATAGTTTATTTGAGAGATATTAAGCTTTAGATTCGTCTCATTTGTACATAGCGTCTCATTTGCACATAGGCTCCCTTGTATAGCGTTGGGGTGTTCGTCTGTCGCCGTCCGTCTGTCATTGCTTTCTTGTAGTTGTACAAGGGAGCCTATGTGCAAATGAGACGCTATGTACAAATGAGACGAATCTAAAGCTTAATATCTCTCAAATAAACTATGATACCGCAATGATTTTCGACTAAAAATATAATATAGGTGCATTTCAATATATTTTGAAAACATAAATATCGTATTTCGAATAATGCGATACAAAATCTGATTTTTAAAATTATACATATTTGTACATAGGTAAATATACACATAGCTTCCCTTGTACGGGCTAGAACTTTTGAATGAAAGGTCTTGGTTACAGGCTCAAATGAAAGGTATTGATGTGAAGATGAACCTTAAGTTGGTCAATTGGGCGTATGGGGATTTTTTTTGCGTTTCATAAATGCTTCCTTGTTATCAAAAGGCTCCAGATGATCGTCATGTGGTATTACCGGTACCAGCACATTTTGAGAGTATATGGTATAGACGTCTCTCACGGAGAGAGTACAGATGTGTATCTTGATGGTTGTGGTCGTATTCGCAAAATATGAAGCGGCGACCCTATAAGGAATAATTGTGTGATCTGGATCAAAGCGCCATATCCTTCTCATTTGGAGAGGCATCAGAGCCTATACTCGTTTTACAAATACCACATCGCTAGAACTTAAATAAAGATTAATGGGGCATCGAGACTAGATGTTGCTCAAATGATAGCTCTGTGTTACATTGGTTCCTTTGATCTGTTACAGATAAATCACGTACCTTTATACATGATGTTTTGAAGTAATGTTCACTAAATGCTTATCGAAATTCTCGTTCTTATATTTTGGTAATATTCGCATTAATTACTAATTTCATTGGCACTCAAGCAGTATTTCGATAAATCTTAATTATTTAAAATATGTTGTTATTATTTTTTTTTAAATGAAGTGATGTGAATCGGATCAATTTCAATGTGCGAAATGGAAATGATACGCGATATGAAAATGGAACAATTGTAGACCATATTTTCTTTGACATTATTTATCATTTCGATTTGGTTTTTCATTCAATTCTACCTGTGGTATATAAGTATATAATTGTACCCTGGAAATATGATATTTGAATGTAAAGTAAAAGTTGTATATTATGAATTTCAAAATGAGTTCAATTTCTTTATCTTGTAAAACATATATCACGTCCTTTGTTCTTTGTTCGTCTACATATAAAGGTTGACACAGCATTGCATATGGCGACCGTTACCGCTGCCACCGAGAGGAACTCGTATATATTTCTCAAGTAAAAGCAATCCATGGACTTCGGAATCGACAAGGTGAGTTATAGATATCAAATAAATTAATACATGAATATCTCATAAGGTAAAATTTATAAGCTATTAAAAAATGGCGTGTTATCAAATGATCCGATTTTGAATGTCTTTTAAATGTCTCGGAATGATCGGCAGCTCATATGATTTTAATTCAAGTTCCTGAAACTTTTAAAGAATGGGATTGGAATCCTATATCAAAATTAAGATCCTGTATTCAAATATGTTCATATATTATAAATAAGATTTTCTTTTTTAAGCACTTTTGCTTCCAATAATTTGATTTAAGTATTTGCTGTTTTGATCACACAAAATGGCTCCTATAATGTGGAACTCAAAACATTCATTGTCTTGTCAATTTTAAACAATAGAGTAAGTATAGTGTTATTGAGTAAGTATCTTAATGCACCAACGTTTTCATTAAATGTATCTGGTTTTTTTTTAGACTGCAAGGAGGCGATCAGGTGCCGAACGTGCAGGATTCCCGTAACTATGATTTTTCTTTCTCTTTAAGCCCGAAAAGAAATGCCATAAACATGTTCAATATCCATATAAAATATCTATATATATTAACATTTTTCGTTTTAAAATGTTGTGCTAGTATAAAGTTAACAAACAGTAATATTACAAAAAAATATATCTAAATAAACTATGATTCTGTTACATTGATACAGATATACAAACAGTTATATCTTAATAAAATATAATTCTGTTACATTGATAATTCTGAGTTTACTGGCGTGGCATGATTCCATTTCGAAATTTAAATAGTCCAATGTACACATTTTCAACAACTGCAATCGATTAATTTGATTACCGTTTATAGTTCATTACGAAATGATGAATTGCTGTCTTAATATATACCAATGACGCTGATCCATGTATACAGAAGTTTATGATTTTTTAGTAGAGTTGTTACAAGACAGTGTGAATGTAGCTACGGATTGGCATAGTAGATTGATTGGAAGAAGAGGAGCACAAATAAACGAGTTGAGAAAAAGATCCGGCTGCCAAATTAAAGTTAGAACCACAATTTATGAATTCATGTTGTAGGCAAAATATTTTATTTTAAGGACAATCTTGTGCTTTATTCTGTAACGGTCCACTGTAATCAGTTTATAGGGCTTAAATCACTGATACCCGTAATTTTGTATATGGGATAATAACCACAGATTGGTTGACACAGCATAAAGCCAGAGTTTGTTTTAAAAAGGTTGACAGAAATAATCGAATAAATTCACTGGCGTTTCAATAAGAAAATGCGTTTTCAAACTTAAGATCATTGGTCAGACTTTATATGCAATCTGGCTCCAGGTTTTGGATCGGGATCCGAACATCCGGTTGAGAGGAACGGCCAATCAGATAGAAGATGCAAAGAGACTTATAAACGAATTCGTCACCAAAGTATCAGGTTGGTATGATAGCTTGTGCATGATTTAAATAAGGTACTCGACAAAAGTTCTGAAACACTTTTCAGCGACAACACAATGCAAGTTTTGCATGACTTTTGTTGAGAACTGTATATATCATAAATTAGAATGCTTGATTTAACACTTTTGAAGTTGTTCTGACACATCGAAATATATGAGTGGACTGTTTAATGTAGTTGCGAATTTTAAGTTATAATTATTAGAATATAATTAGATAATTATTTTCTCGATGACAGCTTTGCAAAATACATTTTCATCGTAAGTAAAGGACAAAATTCAAGATATTTTTTTTTCGATGACAGCTTTGCAAACTACATTTTCATCATTAGTTAAGGACAAAATTCAAGTAAATTGCTTAAAGATGACAGCTTTGCAAAATATATTTTTGCAGCATTAGTAAAGGACAGCATCCATGTACCGCTTGAGTTACAAAATGAGCTATTGGATAAGGGCATACGCACGATTCAAAAGCATTCTGGCTGTAAAATTCAAGTAAGGATTTGTTTTTTTTTTCAATTCTAGCTTAAGGTATTCAACAATGTCAATGTGGAGTTTGGTTTGTAGGTGATCAATTTAAGAACAGCGTAGATATTTAAGTTCAAATGGATGAACGGGTTTGCTATCCCCTTTCATCCCCCATGGTAATATTTAATCCGCTTTTCCACCAAGGAAAAATCGTGTCAACCACTCGGATATATAGCAGGTTTTAAACTGTTGTTCAATAACGAAGAGTTACAACTATATTTACTAAAATTCCTAATTCAGTAGACTTTCTGAACGATTGGTCACTTAATACCAGATTTTACCATATTTTCTCACACTTTTTCTTATCTCTCATTTGTTTTCTTGGGAAATCAAGGTCGGGGTTCTTTATTATAATCGAAAACTTTATACATCTAATTTTCAATTTCCTATGGGATTTTTTCTTTATGATATATGCATCTATTATTTTCGTACAATTTTAATGTGTCATATATTAAACAAAATTGGCGCCTTCAACTCTTGTAAACCGTATAAATATAGAAAATGTGAATAGCACAACTTGTGTTGTTTCTTGGTACGTTCCGTGTGGGCTTACACTGCCAATATTGTTGTTGTAAATCAATCATGCGTCTTCTTTTTGCCGACAGGTCATAAGAGGTAATGCTGAGGTAAAATTGCTGGGCTCGGAGGAACAAGTAAAAGCAGCAAAGTTAAAGATTGAAGATTTCATTCAGCATCGTTTCGTTCGAAAGCAAGGTTCGTGCAAAGTCTCGAAGTATGCAAAATTCAAAAAGTCTCTAAGTGACAAATAGTCTCTAAATGCCCAATGCATTGTCTCGAAGTGACAAATCGGCACGAAGTGGTAGAGTCTCAAGATGGTAGAGTCTCGAAGTATCCAGACACCCTTTTTTACCACAAACTTTACAATTAAAAAATGATTGCTACAAAAAAAGTACATTGTACAATTTAAGGCACCAATCATAATAAAGCTATTCAAATTTTAAGATGAGTTTCTCTGAGGTTCTAGACCCTGATACTCAAATGAAATTCGGGTTAATACTGAATTAATTTCTCTTAAATACTATTGTTACATTGTTGCTATTGTTATCTTAATGTACAATTTGTGAAATAAAGGGGACTGCCCAGAGGCAAAAAAAATTAGGGCATGTCCCGACATCGAAAAAAAATTCCTGTCTCTTACGCTCAAACATGACCTTATTTCGTATTTTACTGTTTGTAGGGGTGGTTCGACACAGCGTTTACGTTCCAATAGAATTGCATCCTGAGCTATGTGGCAAAGGCGGGAAAAACATGGAAGATCTGCAAAGTCGGTCTGGCTGCAAAATTAAGGTAAGGCAGCGTTGAAACCAGGAATCATTTTCTCCGCTCCACTTAAGCTTAACCTTGCCATTAAAACCCATGTTAAAGGGTGGGAAAATGCGTAAGTTTAAGGTTAAGGTTAAAGCGGAGAATATGTGTCCAGGATTCTCCGCTCCACTTAAGCTTAACCTTGCCATAAAAAACCCATGTAAAAGGGTGGGGAAAAGCGAAAGGTTAAGGTTAAAGCGGAGAATATGGCTCCAATTCTTTGATGGTTGATGCTGATAAAGAATTAATGGGGTTTTGTTGCTGCGCGCCACCCCCCCCCCCTCTCCACCTTAATCTACACCAATGCCAGGTATGCACATAAGCCTTCGCATTTCGCCAATGGCGAAGGTGAAATCCATTTGGCGAAGAAGAACTGAAACACCTTCGCCAATTCGGCGAGGGTAAATTAGTGGCCGAATTCATATTCTTGTGAATAATTGTCTTCATATATAAGTCATACTAATATAAACGTGGATTTTTGCTCGCGCCTTCGGCGCTCGATTTACCGACATTAACATTGACCTTTAATATACAATGTATAAATTAATCATCTTAATACAATTTCATAATGTATTGTACATATCTCAGTTACGTTTACCAATATTGGTATAATGTGCAATTTTCTGTCAATATTAAATTCCATATTTTCCATTAGGGCCAGGTCAGCTGCTAGCCGAACACCCGAAGTCGATACCCGACCCAATATCTCGAAGTTTTCATACGAGTTAATGGTTCTTTGTTTGTTTGTTTATCACGATATGCTACAGAACATCTTTAATCTCAGTTAAAGTATGATTTTCTTCATTAAATCCTATTTGCGATCTACTAATAATGCTGTAGTTCGGGTATCCGTACCTAAATTGGGTTCGGGTACCCAAGCGATTATCCGGTATCCGGCTACCTTAGATACCCGACGAAGCCTTAGTATCCATGACTCGATTTCTCTATAAAACATCTATGTATCCGTTGTTCCCCAAAGACCGATGTACAAAAGCTACATAGTATATATATGAATTTCCTGATAGATAAATTAAGATAGTTTGGTCGCGCCTACGAAAGGATATACAGGTCATTCTTTACAATAATGAAACCATTAAATCTGATATGTACATGAAACAGTCGGCCGACAAACTTTTCTGTTCTACGAACAGATTCTAGGAGTAAGTCGCCCGATCGCGACCATCAAACTTAGGTCAAGCTTAAGTCAAAACCTGCGATATACATTTTGTTACGTTAAGTAGAAATGTTATCTATATAAGGAAAATTCGAGTGTTGTTTTATGTACTTTACAAATTTGGCTAAGATAAATTGAGTTTGGCGAAGGTGATTCTAAATTCCTTCGCCAAATTGGCGAAGGCAAAAAATCCTTATGTGCAACCATGCAATGAGCATAGTGTTCGAAATATGCCAATATATCAACGTTCTTAGTTTTTCAAATGAACATAATTGTAGATTTAAAATCACACCTGAATAATAATTTTTGTTTATTTATGCATTGTATTTTTTCAAGCAAACTTGAACAAAGTATTTATTTCTATATTTTTTTATGCTCTATTTTGTTTTCAGTTTATTGATCGTAATCCCGAAATCGGACTCATAGGTACAGAAGAACAAGTTGAAATGGCACAGAAACTAATTCATGAGTTTGTCCGCAAACATAAGTCAGGTTGATATTAAAATTTTTTGCATACTCAAATTGAAAAATATAAAGATAATATTAAGAAAAATCAGGGAATCTGTTATGAATCACGGAAAACACCAGGGAATTTCGTTATAGTATATATTTGTTATTTTTTAATATTTCTCCAACGAAAAATCGCTTGCACCTTTGGCGCTCGCATACTGTTAATATTCCTTCAACTCATTTTTGATCGCGCCGTCAGCGCTCAGATATTGAATTAATATAGGTATTGTTATTTATTTAATGGCATCATAGATTGGGCCAGTAGTCCTCTTGGACCATAAAAAAAGTGAAAATCAGGGAAAAATTAGGGAATTCGAAACTGACTGGAGACTCGGTATGTCACGCTATTCATGCCAGTGCTAAGTTAGGCTATTTCACGTAATGGTCCCCTTTGACCGCTTAGAAGGCTTCATTCTCTATGATTGCCGTAATTTTGTATATCATGGGATGTTTACTAGGGATGGGTCGGGGCGCCGTCGTACTTAATGACTTTTATTTTCAACAGCACAAAAGATGCTTAAATTGAACAAAAATTGATCATGCAAATGTTGAGCAAAAATTTATAAATTATTCACATTTGGCCTATCGATTTATTAATTCAGTGAAATGAGATAACTGTGTTTTCGATGAATACACACTTCTGATCTTGCAAAGAAATCTTATTATTTAAAATATAGTTTATGCCAAGGCTCTGTGTAACATTAAAAGACGGGGTATCGACGGGGCCGCGCGACAAGGCGGGGTTTGAGTCACGGGGCCCCGGGGCCGAAAATCTGGCACCGATCCATCCTTTATATTTACCATAGGCATACTTATACAGGATAAGGTCCCAAGTGAGCATAACATTTCTTTACTTTGAGATTAGAAAGGAGTGCAGTTAATGATTTATTTTTAGATTTAGAGCAGGACAGCATAGACATTTTACCCGAGTTGCAACCATCACTTGTTGGACCGCAAGGAAGACACATTGAAGACCTCAAAAGAAGATCTGGCTGTAAGATAAATGTAAGAATAGGTTATCTAGTGATCTTTGCACTACTAGCAATGAGAGGATGAAAGTGCAGTAGAACCTCGTTAACTTGAGGCGCTAGGGACTTTTAATTTACCTCGAACTATATGTGAATTCACATTTAGCGTGTTCTTTGACAACTTACATATAAAGAGTGCATTTTAAAATCATCTTGAGTCAACCGGTAATTCGAGTTAACTGTGCTCGAGATAACGAGTTTAACGTATGCTGCTGAAAAAAAAACTTTATCATTCGTATCATAAAAGCTTGGTTGCTTTCAAAAAGAAAATCTATGTACGGGCCTTTATATTCATACTTTGTATGAAAACTGTTTTAAATAAGGGAGTTATACTATGTTGTCCGATTCGCCTTTTCCGATTTTAGATCGTGTTCATTTCTATTATTAATAATTCGACGCATTGAAATAGATAAGAAAAAGAATCAAATGTGTACAAAATAGTTATTTGAAAAAAAAGTTGTTCAAACTTATGTTGTCCGGTTTTCCGCTTTTAGATATTGGATTCCAACAAACCGGAAGTAAGGCTTTTAGGAACAAAAGAGCAGGTTCAAGAGGCAAGAGAGCTGATCGAGGAATTCCTTAGAAATCAAACTGACGGTTTGTGATCATCCGTTAATTTTATTATTCAATTTGCCTACAATTTAGACTTACTGTATAACATATAAACTATATGATCCTGATAATTGTGCGTTTTCGGTGTCTATTATTTTCTCACTGTTGTTGCCAGCTAATTCATGCAGGATCGAATAATTGACTGAAAACTATGAACGATAATAATGCCTTATATTTTAATGAAACACCTGATTTCTCTTACTCCGTTTTCATTACAGACAATAACTTACAGACATGATAACTTTATTCATACATGACCAGTCGTCTGCAAAAAACTTTATTTAATTGTAACTGGATTTATGCAGTTATCGTTAATCAAGTCTTATCAAGGCATAATCGTTCGTTCATAGATTTCGGCGCAGAGAAGACACATTGAAGGTCTGGAGAAAAGATCTGGCTGCAGAATTAGCGTAAGAATTGGTCGTCGTGTTACTTTTGTACTTCTTACAAAGAGAGGGTGATAAACTGCTAAACCGAAATAAGTTTTAGCTAATAACTGTTTTATCTTACACGTGGTATATTTTTAAATTTGCACAACTGTTGGAGAAATGTGTATGTTTTTAGGGGAAAACATCTAAAACCTTGAGGTATTGCTCGAAATTGGTGCACACTAGGGAAGATTTCGAAAATTAAACCCGTAGAGAATTATAGTATAGTAGAACCTCGTTAACTCGAGGTGCTAGGGACTTTTGATTCACCACGAATTATATGTGAATTCAAGATTACCATGTTCTTCGACAACTGATATATAACGAATGGACTTTAAAATCACACCGAGATATCCGGAAATTCAAGTTAAGTGTACTCAAATTAAGGAAGTTCTAACTGTGCTGCTAAAAAAATGGTCGCATTGAAAAAGAAAATATATGTAGAAGCCTATATACAGTAGAATCTCTTTAACCTGAGCACGGCTAACTCGAATTCTATTTTATCCAATTTCCCTTTTCCGATTTTGGATTGTGATCATTTTTATTAATGAACATTGTTCGCATTCAAATATAGAAGAAAAAGAAACAAATGTGTATATTAAAAAAAAATATTAAAAAAAATAAGTTTGAACTTATAATGTCCGATTTGCCGCCTTTAGATTTTGGATCGTGACAAACCGGAAGTAAGGCTTACAGGAACGAAGAAGCAAGTTAAAGACGCAAAAAAGCTAATCGAGGAATTCCTTCGAAATCAACCAAACGGTTCGTGATCATGCATTATTACTTACGATTATGGATAGGCGTTTCTTTGGACGATATCATAGTCTTCCTTTGATAGATTCTTTGATATTTTTATTTCATTTCCTATATAATCAAATTTATAACTGTTTATGAGCGAAGGACTTTCACTGATCTACTTGTTTGAAATACAGCAATTGTCCTACACTTAACTGTAGGTCCCATATGGGCTCAATCATTTCCCCTTTAAATGAAATCAAAACTATGTTTAAGCAAGCAAACTTCGATTTGAATCCGTATTGATTCTTTGCTTTCAGATCTCACACAGGACAGCATCCATGTGCCGTTGGAATACATACAGGGCTTGGTCGGCATTGGCGGGCAAACAATAGCCAAGCTTGAAGAGCAATCGGACTGTTCAATTCGTGTGAGAACACATATAGACCTCACAACCAGTTATTAGGTCACCCGATCAATTTTTGGGTCACTTACTATTTTCAATAGAAAGACAGTGGAACCTCATTAACCGAACACGGATAAACCGAATTATTGCTTAAACAAACAAATGTTGCGATCCGAGGCTATATATTTTCCTTATAAATCTTGTCGGATAAACCGAATATCGGTTAAACCGAATGGTATTTCTCGGTCACGAGGTGTTCGGTTTAACGAGGTTCTACTGTAGTATGGAGTATACATTTTTACAAAACAAATACAATCATTGCCGTGCTAATACTAAAGCATGTCGTAATTGTTTTTAACCCAGCTTTCGTGTAACGAAAACTGGGTTTGTGCAATCGGTTGGTGTCCGTCCGCCGTTAGTTAGTTATTCCGTAACTATCATAGAGCTTCGAGACTTTAACACAAGCTTCTATATGGTCACCTTATTATGGATTGTGCTTTTGATGACGATCGAAGCACTGTGGTCGCCATGGTGGACTTCGCCATTTCCGCCATATTTGTTCTTATATATAGTAAAAAAAAACTCTTAGCTTCAACAGCTATCTTCTCCCACAGTTTTGATAATAGAGCTTTCAAACTTTAACACAAGCTTCTATATGGTCACCTCATTATGGATTGTGCTTTTGATGACGATCGAACCATTGTGGTCGCCATTGTGGTCGCCATGGTGGACTTTGCCATTTCCGCCAATGTGGTCCTTTATATACTAAAAATTCTATTTAGCCCATTCCGCATGACCATATACCATATGCTATCGGTAAGACAGGTCGTATAGCGTGTAATATATACACGACCAAACCTGCAGCTAGCAGAATGGTTGGTCATGCGGAGGCTCTTGGGTTAGGTGATTGACTCCAACGATGGGTACGTGCATATTTCTAATTGAGGCATGCCTTCTGACTTCAAATTATTGATTTTTATGTCTGGTGAACTTATTGACTGTTTGGATCACAACTGTATCACACCTGGCCGAATAGCTCAGTCGGTTGTGTATCGGCTTCATGATCCAAAGGTCGTGGGTTCGATCCTGGACTCAGCTCAACAATATTTTTCCTTGAGAAAATGCCAAAAATAATATTCTCATTTATTGTGCCTATAGAAGACAGCCATATCTTATCCGGAAAGTCTTTGATTTCGTTTCAGATTAGTTGGGACGATTCCATGGTCAAATTGCTCGGAACTAAGGAACAAAATGAAACTGCTAAAATGTTGATTCAGCGAATTGTTAGCCAAAAAATGGGTATGTGATTTCGTTTATATATTTATAAGTTAAACGCCGCTAATACAGTTTTTATAGCATACCAAGTAAGAGTAGGCAAAGTAAATAGGTGAATATGGGTAGTTTCATTTTCAAAACAATCAGCATTCAATTCAATTTTACCGCCGCAGAAATGGGAAAGACACAAAGTGTTCAGATTTTTTCAAAACAATCAGCATTCAATTCATTTTTTGCCGCCGCAGAAATGGGAAAGACGCAAAGTGTTCAGATTTTTTCAAAACAATCAGCATTCAATTCATTTTTTGCCGCCGCAGAAATGGGAAAGACGCAAAGTGTTCAGATTTTTTCAAAACAAT
>LQRL01154755.1:5357-19256 GCA_001703475.1 Hydroides elegans
TTGTTGTCTATCTTAATTATATCTTTAAAAATGTTATTGTCCAGGAATGTTGACCAATTTTGTTATATGAATGTGCGAAATGTGCAAAATCTGTTGTGTTGTCTGTCTAGTTTCAGGCGGCTCTTGCTGTGTCCTGGCTAGACACTGATGGCATAGCGTTTTTGTACAAGTTGTCATATTCTTATATTTTTTTGTGAAATTATTTTTTGCTTAAGATTTTATTAATTATTAACTCTATCAATAATAAATACTTAACTGATATTTAATAATATATTTTCTCTCTTTACATATTTACTTTTATATAGAACTTTAATTATGATATGATACATTTAAGACATACATGAATATATGCATATGCGTTATATATAGAGGTTGGTAATTATATGACATTTGGATGTTGCAACATCCAGCATAATGTTTACGTGACGTCCTGTTTTCTACATCTGAAAAAAAGTTTAAAATCGACAATTTTTAAAGTGCTCCAGAATCGACAATTTTCAACCGATCGAGATGAAACCTTGACGAGGCACGACTTCAGACCTTGGTTTATACGGTACAAAATTTGAAAGCTCTAGCTCAGACGGACAGACAGACAGACAGACAGACAGACGGACAGACGGACGGACAGACGGACAAGCTCAACCCTATATCCCCTCGTTTTCACGGGGGATAATTACCGAGGGTTTCGACCCTTATGCTACACCCTGCACAGTGAATTCGGGGTAGGTTGAAGTCACCGGCGACCCAAATAATTGGATTGCTACTGTCTGTTCTATTAAGAAAAGTGTTAAGTTTTTCGAGGTATTCAATATCTGAGCTTGGTGGACGATAGAAAGAACAAAGTTTAAGATCACGCATACCAACTATGTTCAGCTTTCAAGGGCTATCCTAAGTTAATTCAACACTTGTATGTGTGCGCATATGTTTGTCTTATATATCTTTACAGTATACATGCAAATATTGAATTATCTGAACAACTAAATAAATGAAACTATGTTAAAAATTGAATGTGAAGAATTCATATGCATGAATCGTATATTGAACTTATACCGGTATTATATAAGTATTTATTTGATTTAGATAATGTTAGTTTGATTTAAACCTTGCATAAATATTACGTTTAATGTTTTTTTTTCATGGTATATACCCCCACCGATAGGCCCATGAATCCCATTTTGTAATGTGAGTTTATTTATTTTTGTTAATGCTCAAAGCATTGTCAAAGGCACTAGTTTACATAAAAACCGCACTAAAATCTTAAGAAGTAAAATATTTGTCGAGGACTAGAGGTACCAAAGTTAAAGACAAAATATGATGTAATGTCATTTCAGTGCACGGACCCTCGACTCTTAAATAATTGACCACCTGGTCTCAGGAATATTTCACAGATATCAATATTCAAATGTTCTCTTAAGACTCGTATATTTGGACACACATATGTTAAGTACACGCATTATGTATACGGTATAATGTTTCAGCATTGCTTTTATTCCGAATATTATACATTTCATATTTTTATATACACTTTTGTTGTTTTACATTTTAGATGAAAATACCATAATCTAATATTATAATAATAAGAAAAACATTTATAATTATTTTATCCGGATTCTATTTTAAACACGAGAGAATTCTCTGCACAGATAGGGATAACACTTTCCTTTTTAAGGATTCAGTGTTCTTCTTCCAGCCGCCAAAAATCAGAGCTTAAATCAGGACTCATGCGATATGTTCTATTTGACCCGATGGTTATTCTTTTTCAAACAAAAATTGTTTGTAGTTTGTTTGTGCCCCACTCCACTCCTGTCTGTTTTACATTTTTCGTTACACCTGTTGCTCCACCACATGCATATATTTCTCTCATAAAAAAAACATTCACAAATGTACATTACATACAAACATCTTCGTTTATGAAACCGGTGCGGCTGATGTATCGGTTTGCGTTCTCTTCGATTTGCATTTGTAATAGCAAAAACGCAATAAATAATCGATAAATTCACCCATGGTTAATACGCTGGCACCAAGCAATAATCCGAGTTGACCCCCAACATTCGACAGTAGTTCGTCAAACGTGTAAGCCGGGACTTGTTCTACTTTGGTAATTTTCAACGATGGATAAAACACCTTAAGGTTAATCATGTTCTCCCGGATTTCCTCTTTTGTTGTGTACGTATTATTTCTAAATCGGTCGTCAAGCAGTACCATGGGTGTCGGAAGGCTTAGTGTAGTGAGTTTGGTATCGTATACGGTCTGTTTACACGGGTATAGACAGTGGCATTTAGCGACATGTATCTGGTTTTTCAGGTAGCAAAAATAGTAATCTGCAAGAGTACATACGTTCTCATCGACATGATCGAAAATGTGACAAGCACATTTCTCAAAAATGTTCTTCAGCTTACAATCAAGCATACAACCCTCATAAGCATAGTTTATCTCGCTTGAAATAACTTTATATTCAATTTCTGTCTCCGTCTCCACGCAGTCTACTTTAGAATAGGGCGGTTTCAAATTCGTCACTTCGCGTTTTTCTATGGCGATATAAGCCTCGACCCCGGGTTCGATTCCGAAAGCTTGTTCTCCAATGCGCGGAAACACGTGATGGTCATGTACGATGACCTTGACCCCGTTTCCGCTTGATGACGTAACGAAGTTGTTGATGACGTCAATATCAATCCAGACATCTGCGAAACGGACCAAATAATTATTTATTTTTATTTAACATTCATTACAAAGCGCTTTTGTAGTAACCCATAAAAACGCTACCACAGTGCATTGTAATACTGATACTTGCGATAATGGTGCAATGATACAATACAAACTACATTACTTGGTTATATTCTGTAGTAGTCCCTCTATGGTAAAAATACCATGTAGAAATAAAGGGCAATATGATGATTCATGTCCTTTTAGGGGATAAAATGGGACCAATTCATGATATAGCCTATTATTTCAGCCTTTCAAGCTTATAATTGAGGTTCTATTGCTGTTTTCATGAGAATTGATGAACGAAATGCATACTCAGAAAAAAATATTTGTTAAAAATATAGTAAAATATCTACGTATTCACTAAACACAATTAAAGTATATGATGATAATGTCCAGCATTTATATAGCGCTTTATAAAATGGTATGAAACCAATGTTTTCTCAAAGCGCTTTACAGTAGTAATGTATGTAAATGTATGAACACTGTATGTATGTAAATATATGAACAATGAGTTTTCAACTCTAAAACTTTTAATTAATGTTACTTAATTGGATACTCACCCAAGCCAAAATTGAATCCTGGTGCATCCGTCTTCCATGCTCCGAATCTCTTTCGAATCGATCCACTCATCAGTGTGGCACATGTACTTGTTTCGGATACCTCGACTTCAAAATAATCTTTGCAGTCGAAGGCCTCTCCTTTGAATTGACACCTGCTCAAGAAATTCGGAGGTAAATCGGCAAAAGAGTACCATAGATTGTACTTATTCAATATGTCCGTTGCGTTTTGTTGCTCTGCGCTTGTTAATACCGCATGTGGATGCAGTTCCAAGTATTCAATCCAGTAGCGCAAATGTGTATCATTTTCGACTAACGCCTAAGTAGTGAACAGATTTTGTTGGCAGATCGAAACCGATGGGAATTCCAATTGAGTCTCCGGTAGTTCAGTTATTTTGGTGTTTGTGTCATAAGTGTAGTATTTCAGTATGGAGGTAATCATTAAAAACAAATACGCGGCTAAAGCACCTAATAACAGAACTATCCAAACGATACGTCGAATTATGCTTGAGTTTGCTGCACATGCCTGATTGAGTCCATGCAGTGTTGTATTGCTTGCGAAATCTGCTAGATTCAAAGGAGATTTTTCTTTGTTATCCACTGTCATTTTGGTAAATTTTCATACACTTTGTCATATGAAATTTTCAAGTATTTCCTTTCGCACCCATGCTATTTTTGAATTATCGGTAAGCCATTTGGTTGCAATTGGCTTGTTAATATGCGGTTTCAAGATAAACTGGACCACACAATAAAAGCTCTTTTCATTGTTCTATAATTTTATTTGTCTTTAACCCTCAGTTGTGAAATGGCTCTGCCTGTGGTATCAATCACCCCTCAACAAAAGAATTTTGAATAAAACATTTTGCTTTTATTCGTTGCTGACGCGAAATGTGAAATGGTCTGAAATCAACAAAAACTTTTTGATTAAAAATTCATGACTAATTGTCTCTGAAACAAAATGATAGCAAAGCATTTTCATGATCTGTCCTTCATTGGTTCATATTTCCAGACTAAGTCATTCATTAATAAGTCGATGCCAGGGCTTTATGCATATATGGGTCTATTCAATAAACCCCTTTAAGTGCTTTTCAATCATGATTAGACACATTTGAGGAGAAAAAAAAAAACTTTCCAAACTTTCTTACATCTTAAAATTATGTCAGATTGGAGCCCTTACTAATTGATCTACATTTAAACATGTACTGGTTTATCTCTTTAAAATGTATGAAATTCGCTTAACCGGTTCCATAACCATGTCTTCAGCAATTTATGATAAAATGATTAATTAAAGTATGGTATTCTCAACATGTAAATACTATTTTATGATGCACACATAGATAAATGCCCGCTAATACATGAACCAGAGCATACTTCAGAATAAAATACGAAGGGATCGAGGGGCGACTTGCTTGGAGCCCTTTATATCACGGTCTTCGTAAATGCTACATTTAGCAGACTAATTTACATGAAACGAATACTTAAATATGTCGAGTTCATCATGTTTTACATCCTATTGCGAGTTAAAGGTTAGCAGGATAGTCATGAGTTGCATAAATATTGATATGGTGGAATAGACATTTTTTATGTTGAGCACTATCCGTTTCATAACTATTGGGTCCATGCACGAATGTGCACATTTAATACAAAATTGTAAGGCAATGGGTTGCATGACCCTAAATTTAATTTCATAAGCAAATCTCTCTTTGTTTGTCTGCCCGTCTTTCATAATTATTAAAAGTCGGTATCTCGAGAAATTGTGGGCCTATCGACATTCGGCTCAAACTGAACGCACAGCCCTTGGTACATTTTGTCTGATTCGGCAAACAATAAGTCATCAAATTCGCCCCTTAATACTGAAATATCGAATCCAAGTCGCAAACTAATCAAATCTCCAGTTCGAATCCAATATTCAGAGGAGACAAAAACAAAGCCAACCAGACCATGGGCACAATAACAGGATCCTTAGCATATTCAGACAGTGGAATATTTCGAAAAAATGAAACTCGACCTGTGGAACTGTAGATCGCTTGAATTCGATTAACTTCCTGTAGCGCATGCGCGATAATAGATTACTCTCTAGTCCGACTTCCCTAAAACGTTGTAATAGCTGTTATTATAAATATTGCTTATCATTTTGTAGAAATGGCAGAAAATATGGAAGTCGACAAGAATGCTTCTGGGGGAAAAAGCGATAAGATGTTTTCACTGAAGAAATGGAATGCGGTGGCAATGTGGAGCTGGGACGTTGAATGCGATACTTGCGCCATCTGTCGAGTACATGTCATGGGTAAGTAAAAGCAGCACTTTATGTGGATTTACGATCAAGTTGAAAGTTGTTTCTGTTGTCCAACCGTGGATTGTTTGTTGGCTAACGTTCATTTGAAATAATATACTGAAGTTTTTTTTATAAATTTCAAATAAAGCTAAGACTTATGAAAATCCAAGCATGTTTAGAATTGACATGAAATAAGCTCATATTATTTCCGGTATCAAAATTTATTAATAAAATCACATATTATGAGTTTACATTAATCCATTGAACAATCAAGTAAGTGTCTGTCGTTGATTTCAGTGTCGATCATTCGTTGATCTGTTCGTCACGTGACTGGTTGATTAGCATGATGGGCCATTGTCCTTGGACAACAAGCTTGTTTTATTTTTGCAGATGCGTGTTTGAGGTGCCAATCGGAAAACAAGCAAGAAGAGTGCGTTGGTAGGTGGTTTTGATTTCTGTATGAGGGTATAAATGTTAATATAGTTGTATCACAATAAACCACTTAACTTTTAAATGATGCGATGTCTAATTGATTAAAATAACATAAACTAGCGAGGTTTTGTGTTTCTCATGTATTCGCTTATAAGACAGCAAATTTGCTAATAGAACTGCTTTACGATCCGATGACCTTTTTGGTGTCTTTGGCTTCATTTTGGCTTTTGATTCAAATAAATCACTTTTAAAACTTATTATTTGCTATTTCAGTTGTATGGGGTGAATGCAACCACACTTTCCACAATTGCTGTATGTCACTGTGGGTGAAACAGAACAATCGCTGTCCCCTCTGTCAGCAAGAATGGCACATTCAGAGAACAGGAAAATGACCGAATGAGCTATGGAATCCTTTACAAAAGACTGATTTTTGCGGGTTTTGTTTTGTTTGCGTAGAACAAAAAATATACATCTTATTTGCTGGACAATGTTTACGCAACGGTAAGATAGGGTTGTATCAAATTAAAATTTAGGTTTTAGCAGCTGGATAGATTAGCCAAATTGAAAGACGATCTTAATATGAACTGTGTTATGTTGTTGCTCACATAAATTTGCCCAAAAGAGTTGGTATGTCTTCTGTGTGCGAATGTACCCAATGCAATTTAATATTTGGATAATATGGGAATACCTTATGAAGGTTCAATATTGTTAGATGTTTATTGCACGAAGGGGTCAAATTGGATGCATCGAAGCCGAAGGCTGAGTGCATCCAATTTGACCCCTGAGTGCAATAAACACCTAACAATATTGAATCTGAATATTTTATTCCCTTTATTACATGGAATAACAAAGAAAATCGTTACTAAAAAAGGTTTATTTTTTGCCGTGTCATAGTGGGCGATAATATAATATGTTAAATAATATTGACAATCATGGTAGATTATGAAATGTTACGCTTATAAATCATCTAGGATAAGAAAATAATATATGTGAAATCAATTATTTAAACATTAATTCATGTTTATATTGTTTTATTATTAAAATTTTATTTTAGAAGTGCAGTCGGAAAATAATCCGGGTGCAATACACACAAATATTGCATCATAGCCCTTCCTTATCATTTCTTTAAGCGATGCACCCTGGCCATGTAATAAATTCTATTTTTATATATAACATGGGTGTTAATAAATATATATTAACCAAGTAAACTTCATCAATCTTGATAAATTAACTTTAAAATATGTTATGATGTTGTATAAAAGGATAACTGAAATGGTCAGTTTATAAATCAAATTCAAATGTGAGCCTTAAATTGAAAACAAATTAAATTTTATAAATTAAAATTTTAATAGCTATTAATGTACCGCCACTATAAATAAGATTTTTTTTTGCCAAACCGATAAATAATAGAGAAGATAGTCGTAAATTGTCTTTCGCAAGATTTTGATTTTGTAGTATTTATCAATAATTATTGTATTTTTATGTGACAATAAATAAATGTTGAAAAAAAAAACATGTTTTCATTTCATTTAGGAAACGAGCTGTTCAACATTACATTATAATTGTTGTTTCCTCATTTTAATGGAAATAATTTAATTGAAAATTATAGCATTGGTAGCAGTTTCTAGATTGGTGAGAAATAACGAACACCATAGAGTTTTTGAAGTTTTTTTGTTGTGACAAAATTCTGACTTAGAACACAGTTTTAAAACTTAAATAATTGATCATAATAATACTAACAGATATGCTATGTATACTCACATGCATGTACATGTATAAACAACTTAAAATTTGCTTACAAAAACAATACTGCTCTTATTTTCATACAATTGATCAAGCGGTTAATGATTTCTAAAATCTTACGATAAATTCACGATATCTAAATACAATATTGACAAAAAGTTTCAAATCTAATTAAAACGTTAACCCTTTTCAAAAATAGTATCACTTTTTATTCACAGGGTATTGATCTAATCAAAATTTGATAACTTACCCTTGGCACAATAAATGAGGTATCACATAAACAATAATATCACAGTAAAATTAAATATCAATAAACTTAACTGATAACGAGATATCGACTTGCTTTAAATGAACTGGACGGAACGTTGCTGTAATGAATTTTTAATTCAACATTTAGATAAATCTCATTAAATATATTAATTTATTGTGTTTTTTTTCTTTATTAAGGGACAATAACGGATCTTCATTTTCCCGTTATATGAGAGAGCTTTCATACATTTTCGCTTTTAAGTTCTTAGTAAGTCATCAACATTGAAATGTTATATCCAATACAATATGCTCCAATATCTTAATTGATCCTTTTGTTCTCCGTACATGTTCATAATGCGGCGTTTCCAAAATATTCGTATCTTTCACAGTTTGATGTTCCTTCTCCATTAAAACCCTTCTACCCAACTACCCTACACAGTAACTGTTCCCCACGTCTGCTTGACAGTCTTGGCCTTTTGGTCCATACTGCTAATGCGTCGCGTGTGTTTAGCATGCTCTATATTGACGGCGTGCCTATAATCCTCAATCGCCTCTTCGCGCCTTCCTAGTTTGCCGCGCACGTCTGCTCGCCGCTTGTGCACGAGAGGGTCGTCCGGCTGTAGTTCCAGGGCTGAAAAGGGAATGTAATAAAGAATGATATTTGGGATAAGTGAATCATACAGAAAATTAGACGGTATTTTCAAAGTTTATATATACCGTCTGACTTAAGCTCCAGGGCTGAAAGGAGTAAACTGATCCAGATAAGTGTATTTGAATGGGGGCTTAATGCCTGGTATGATAATGATAGAACGACTAAACCAACTACAGTCTTGTATCACTATAAGGGGAAGATGCAACTTAAGAGCGATCGCTAAAGACTTTTCCTGTAAATAAAGGTATCGCCCATGTTCTGTTCTTATCGGTTTTACACCCTTAGCTCTTCTTATTTCATTTGGTGTTTTATTTTTCATTTATATCCCATATATAACCCAAACGACTTACTCTTGGTGTAGTCTGCCTCCGCCTTGTCGTTCGCCCCCATCGACGCGTACAAGTTGCCTCGGTTGAAGTAGATGTGCGCCGAGTAAGGGCTGATCTTGATCGCCTTGTCGAAGTCAAATAGAGCTCCACGTGCGTCTTTCAACATGACCTTAAATGAATGAAAATTCGGTTACTAGGGTGATTCTGATATAATGTTGAAATATGTTACCCGGAAGAGTAAAAATGGATTAGAGCGTAGTCACCCCTGGCAATCAGATTTGTAAATTTGTAATTAAAAGCAAAAACAAATAGATCGTTGTTCATATAAATTTTAAATTCTTGTGGTTTTTCTTTATAATCTTTCATGCGAGACATATCATAATGTATGAGTTGGTTTATATAAGTTAATAAATGTGCTGAACACCCAATGGTATATCTTTCGAAATTAAAACGAACTAGGAAGTCATGAAAAAAGGATCTTATTCAAAAGCACCAACAAATTTATACCGTAGGTTGGTGATCAATATGTTATAGAATGGTTACCAACCGTAGTAGATCGCGATTTATGTAGTAGAATGAAATCTGATTGCCAGGGGTGGTAGTACTTATCTTTTGAGGAAATTTGCTGTATTGTTATGTTTAAGCACGTTTTAGTTTAGACAGCTACTCTTATATGGGGTAAAACTATGACAATTGATATTTTATTTTTGAAAAGAAAAATGATATACACTGTAAGACGAATGGAATTTTCAGATAAATTTACCTTGGTGATGGCTCTGTTGAGAAGCGCAGATTCATCCTTCGGACTGAGAGACAACGCCTTATCATAGTTCTCGAGGGCCTTGAAACATAATAAGAAATGATAAGAAACACATGATAAAAGCTTTAATACTTCTGGAGAGGTATCGAGAAAAAAAAAACATAATATAGGCTGTACTATGAAACAATATTACTAGCACATAGAATATAATTTTGATTGAATCAATATTATAGATATGTCCATACGAGGTAAAATTTATCAATTGTACGCAAACGCACCAATATAACGAATAGAAGTTGAAACTTAAACCATACCTGTTTGAACTGCCTGGTGTGGAAATACATATTGGCCGCATTGAAATAGGCCAGCGCATAACCACTATCCAGCTTACACGCGGCCTGGTAGTCTCGCATGGCACTGTGTCGTTCGCCCATGAACTGCTGTATCACTCCGCGGTTCGTAAGTAGTTCGGCCGTGGCGCGAACCGTAATGGCGGCTGAGATGTCCTGGAAGGCCGCCCACGTGTCCGACATCTGCAGGTTGATGATGGCGCGGCCCTCCAGCGCCGGCTTGAAGCCTGGTGGAATGAAGCGGCAATAGAATTGGTTAAAAGAGGTTGTACCCTTTATAGTTAGATTGTTTTAAGAGGAGGCGGGGGTGGGGGAGCTGTACCAGTCTACATCTAGTTAAGCGTGGCAGAAATTGTGATATAAGACACCATAATTATGACCTATATCCCATCAACATTTCACAAGTGGTTGATCCACATGACACTTTTTAACTTGGCTACCATCTCATACAGACAAGTCAAACCTGCAAACCCATACGGGATGGCTAAGATTAACATGGCCATCTTCTCAATGTATAAGCTTTAAGGTACACAAAACACTCACGAGGATTGATAGCGATGGCCTTAGTGAACTGGTGCCACGCCTGCTGGTACTTGCCCGCCACCTGCAGGGTGTAGGCGAGGTTGACGCGGGCTGGTAGGCAGGTGGGGTTCAAATGCAGCGCCCGCTCGTAGTCGAATCTAGGCAAGCAAATGGTTATAAAGATAAAATTGATACCGTTCAAGTGAATAATCAAAATACGACAAAGTTTTTTTTATGTTATGACAACATGAAACAGGTAAGAGCCAACCATAAAATCTTATTTGGTCAAACATACAGGGAACTTTGAACGCCGAAACAGATATAACATGAATATAAAATCATGTTGCTCAAAGTGTGCGTTGACAGCTTCCCGTAAAGACAAAATTCCTATTACTTATAACTAAATAATCAAGTGTTTCATGACACACAGCTTTTCATGCGCGTTAAAGTTGCATAATCGTACATATCTCCCTTCATAAAAGTGAATAACACACGAGCACCTTATTCTTGCCAATACCAACCTCGCGTATCTCTGTCCGACCGTAGAGCCGAAGTCCATGAAGACGTTGCCTCGTGAGATGAGTCCATCCAGGAAGAACGGGTCGAGCTCCAAGGAGCGAGTGAAGCTCTTGACAGCTTCCTCCAGTTTGCCGAGTCTGTTGAAAAACAAAATAATCGGGTCGATGAGGGTGAGTTATCATGTGAGTTATAAATATGCTTCAGACATTTGCCAGCAAGATTTACGTAATGTTGTTAGATCTACAAAAACATATCTTTTTACGATTTATCATGAACATTTACAAACTTCATGCATTTCGTAGTGAAAGAGCATTGATTAGAACACTACCTCCTGCAAGAATGTATTAAACTGAGAGCTAAGTGGAAGATTATGGCATACTAATATACACGAATACTTACTTGTGATAGCAGAGTCCGAGCGTGTGGTGGATCTGCTTGTCTTTCGGATAGACTTGTGCCGCAATGAGGAAATCATGCAGTGCATTCACGTAGTCGCCCTTCTCCAAATAGAGCAGCCCGCGGTTGATGAGCACTTTGAGTTTGAGGTCGTCGCCCAGCAGCATCACGATGCCGTAGTCTTGCAGCGCCTGAAACACATTTATCATTTTTAATATAAAAATTATATACAGATGTTTTTTTATGGACCCGTAATATGTAAGTGATGGTAGGTAAGATCATAGCTCTCTTAAAAGGATAAAAAGTAGATAGTAGATACTTTTAAAATCGGTATTGGTTTCTCCGTCAGCAAACATTGCTGAGAGCCTGACTGATTATCGCGGTATCATTGTTCTGAGTAACCTATTTTTTTTTCATTGGGTTAGACTAATACGCAAAAATATAAAAAAAAAGTGTCTTAAAGCTTCAACTTCTTGCGTATTAACAGGATAATCAGCGTTTTCGTAAATTTCTTTCCTTTAATGTGTGATCTATGTAAGAATAGCTTACACTTGATACAAACAAGCGCGAGGAGTGGGATTTATCACATACGGTACCTTTTGCCAGTTGCCCGAGTCCTGGTGGCACACGGCCCGGTTGAAGTAGGCCAGCGGGCACTTGTTGTCAATGGCGATGGCGTGGCTCAGGTCGCGGATGGCCAGGCCGTACGCCTTTATATGGTACTTCAATGCACCTCTGTGATTATGAGACATATCATAAAATTTTAAATTAAAATTTGGGAAAACATTGAGAAGCATATATAATTTGACAGCCAAAACTATGTTGTCCCGAAAATAGTGTTTTACATTAACGGCGGTAATCTTGAAACAGCAACTCTTAGCAGAAATGAATGCGAACAATATTAGGATTCTACGTTATATTTACAGAAAAAATATCAGTTTCTCTTATCAAAACTGATTAATTGAATTATATTTTTATATTTCTAAAATGCGTACCTGTATAGGAATGACCGGACACTGTTTGGTTGTAGTTTGATTGCTTCGTTGCAGTTGAGAATGGCCTTCGTGTAGTGACCCTTCAGGCCATAGTACGCCGCACGTGCTAGGTACGCCTTTTGAAAAAGGAATTGAGAAGTAATGGGTATGATGGTATGCTCAACATACATAACATATACATGTATTGTATTTAAGATTTATCATTCTCCTGATAAAAATTGTATATCAGCAGCTTTTTTAACGGTAACATAGTCATTTGGTCGAATGAAAGACAAATCATAAAGAAGGTCAAAATATGTTCAAAGACAAATTATGGCTGAATAAAAATGTTACATGAAGCACAATTATCAATATTTGTTTTATTTTATATATACAGTTTAAAACGTAAGAATAAAAGAAGAATACAAACCTGGAAGATCTTGCCATCGAGCGCAAGTGCTTTGTTGAAGTCCTGCACGCCACGTGGCTGTTTCAATTTCACTTTGGTGACACCGCGCCAGAAGTACGAGTCCGCATGCTTCTTGTCCACCTGGTGTCATTAATATAAAGTGATGAATCACATCAATAATTCAAGTAATTTCATATATGCAGTAAAATTACATGTATATTTTCTAAGTGTCTCATAGATTTCGTAGTCGTTTTTCATTTACTTCCTACTTTTATAAAAAGGAAATTCCGAAACTAAATGACAATGGGCAACTTTAGATTTCAGTGATAATAGTGAAACCCATTGCATTTCCTTAAATCTTAGAGTACTCGCTGAAATCTCCAGCAACGCATTCCTGGTGGGATTCGAATCCGGGACCTTGAGATGACGCGGCGAGCGTTCTACTGAGCTAAGGCTTCTCCCATAAGTTACTTTCTTAAACATCTTCACTCTCCCTCCTTCAAACTCTTGTTTAATCTTTCCCTCCTTTATTCCGTCCCTCAGTTCATCCCGTCATTCATATCAACATCTACCTTCAAACTCACCTGTATAGCATTGTTGAATGCGTCATGCGCATTGGCGAAGTCCCTCAACTCCACTTGGCACTTGCCGATCAAATAGTTCATCTCCGCTGCTTCTACTGGCCACGGCTGGTTGCGCTGCCAAGGTTTCTATGGATACAAAGGAAGAACAAATGTTATAAATGTGAATATGCGTTGTTTCTTGACATTCAATGTATGTCATTTGTAATAAGGTCAGTTAAGTTGCATTACGTGTACTTGTATTTATAATCTAACATGCAATATATGGTGTAATATGACCACTGGTTATTGCTAGATATAAACTAGAGGCTAAAGGCCTTCGATCCCCCGTGAACAGTCGAATGTTTATTTGATTAAGCATGGTCAGCATGGAATAAACATGGGAAGATGCAAAGCCCCAAGCCTATGCAATATATATTATTTATCAATACTATAAGCAAATTTA
>LQRL01154764.1:8606-34612 GCA_001703475.1 Hydroides elegans
TAGGCTCGAAAGCTCGAAAGCTCGAAAGCCTGTTTGCTATGTTTTTATACTTATTTCAGTCCAGGAAAAAGCGCATAATTTGTGTGTTTGGATTATACGCTTTTTCTTGGAGTTAGATAGGTGTAAGAAACATAACAAATATGTTTTCGAAGTTGTTTGTGCCTTTTGACCTGTTCCCGGTGAACGCTCCTTAACAATGTTCTTTATGAAACGAAATCGGAATTTAGATAAATGTCACTATAACCCACTCACTTCTTTTTCCCTTCTGCGTTGTGAATCTGGATCCTCAAAGTAATAATTTAAGTTCGGTAACGAAATACATACTTCCTCAACATGTTTTTTGTGATTTGGAATCGTTTTAGAATTGTTTGATAACTCTTTGGTTGGAATGCACTCTTTTGAAATGCCTCCTTTGTTTTGTTCATCAGTCCTATTATCCACACAGTTTGTAGCATGGTTTCGGGATTTTGATTCACTCAATAAATATCCATTTGATTCGTATCTATCTGTATGTAATTTCACGTGTTTTGTTGTATTCGTGGAATGCCTAGAAATACATGGCGATCCATGTTGTAACTGATTTTCCGTCGAATCATTGCCATCTCCAATTTCTTTTATATCACCCATTTTACATTTATGCTTTCGGCTTATTTATTAGATTAACGTAGTTTATTATCTTTAGGTTTATTATTAGTGATCATATCTAACACTTTTATTTCAGGTTTTTGTTATATTTTATTGTTACGTTTGATGATAAAAACGATGACAATATTACTCTTATGTCAGCTATATATGATTATCTCAAACCTTGTGTTTCTTTTTCCTAATTTGAATAATGTTAAATACGTCTATAAATGGCGACTGATGAAATGACCTGCAAGTTTTATCATAAATCATATCGCCAAGTTACGATTGCCACACGACACGCACTTATGACGAAATAGATTTAGTTTGGGATGAAAGAAAAACTTACTCTGACCGCTATTATGGGGGCAATGAACGATACTGTATATGTAATTTTTGTGTGAAATGCAGGTCACGTTTTATTTTAAGACGATAAATAGGTAGTATAAAGACAATTTAAAAGGAAGTTAAAAAAGAAAGTTTAAAAATTATCGCCGGTATGATATCGACTTTTCATAGCGGTTGAAAACCAGCTTTCCCATTTCTGTCACTTTTTGTTTTATCAAGCACATTATTATCCGAATGGAGTGCGCCGCCTTGATATATTCAGTGAACTTGATTCAAGAGGATATAATATAGAGGTTATCTTTCCCAGATATAATTGACTGCAATAAATTACGTCATATCGATTGAATATCCATGCGTTGATTCAATGGGGGCACGCATGACTCTCTCACACCCCACCTCCTTCCGTTAGCTCATATATGTATATGTAATACACTAGAAATATAATAAAATGATCCCCAACCCGTTTGCTCGTGTAATTTGACCATTCACGCCCCGGCTCCATCATTTCTGGCTCCGCACCTGGATTTATTGTGCTTTTTTTCGTCTTACGTTTTTATTGATATCTTATCTAGCGATTTCCTTTTGATATATTTACTATATATGATATGATTTATAATGAACCTGGACCTGTTTTTTATGATCATTCTGACACGTCAGAGTTCACATTGAGTTTTGCAGCACAGTTTAGATGCTCGTGTCTGTATTTCGTATATATTTACATGTGAAGAATCAAATATTATAAATGTCAACCCCACATTGTTTATCACAACACCGCCTAGAAAAAGAAGAAATAGAAATTCTAATAATGGAAAGTTGAAATAAGTTACACAAACAGATAAAATGAATAATATCTTTGAGCAAAGTAATAAAAACGGATATATAAATTGTGTTCTACATGGCGAGTAAAAACACTTATTAATATAAGCTCTCTTTTCCTTATCATCATGATAAAGCATTTTATTGTGAGTAAATATGTCAAACTGTACTCAGTGTCATTGCATTTATGTTGAAATCGCCACTATTTTAAGTTTTCAATGACAATGCATATTGTTTCATGACCATTTACACTCAATGTTTGTTGTCTGGATACTGTTATGGTCATGGGCTAGAAGGGGAGGTTTAGAAAACGGTCATATCGCAGATATTTTACTTTCGTTTTTAACGCTCGGTCGATGCCATGAGAAAAGACATCTGAGATATACTCACGATCAGTGTAGCTATTAATATGCAATTTTATATTTATATTGATATGATGATAACATTATAACCCCGATTTCTGAAGGGCACCTTCATGTACGATAAACACGTGCGGTATCTTGGTTGTATCTACTCCTTTTCGTTATACTTTGGCATTTCCCTTGCAAAAGTTGATAAGTAGAAAGCTAGAAACCCTTTTCCTGTAATTTTTGAAATTATAAAGTGAAAGTACCAAATAATTAACCATGATATGACGGCATTTTTAAAATAGCTGAATTTGAGTTCTGTATAAGACCTGGCGCAGGTTCATGTCCGTGGCCTTTTACCGCTAAACTCAGTCTTATCTCATTCAATTCAATATTAAAAAGCACTGCCAGTTTTACACTTTATCGCAATGCAATGTCAATAAGAAATCTATTTCAATTACTTAATTATATTCGTTCATGAATTGTATCACAAACAAAAACTGCATCCGGAAAATCTATATTATCCCCTCACAGTTGCTGAGACAAACATAAATCTATATGAGGGCATAGCGTACGCTATAAGGATGTGTTATTGTTCGAATATGCAACATATTTGTAAACGAAGAAATAGAGAAAGCGAGATAGCTTTTAGATATTGAAGTCTATACATGTTTTAAAAAACGTTTTGTTTAACTTTTGCTGTGATTGCGTTGCGTTAATCAACACCATGCATGGTTTCATTGAATTTTAAACTACTGTCTGCGGCTTGCATAGAATCTACCCATAGATAGGTTGCTGCAATAATCTATTAATATTTCACCCGGACTAGACATTTATAAGATAACTTAATATAATTTTAAGGGAAATGCAATTCATCATCCAAGTTGATTGAACTTTCGACACAGTATCAATCGCATTGAATGTTATTCCAAGGGACCTTCATTTTATTTTATTTACGAAAATAAATAAACAATAACAAAATGGTCTCAAACCACCACTATGTTACAGATTGAGAACCGAGCTCCATCTTAATCACTCACTATTAAATGCATCAAAATACTCATACACGATGTTTGATATTGAAACTCATTATTGATATGTTTCTTATTTTGAGAATGTAAACACAAATATCATGTCTTATTACCGGGTTGAATGTACAGATAATCAGTTTTACAATACCTTTAAGGATAATTGAATCAATAAATGTGAAAGTGATATGAAATGTGAATATCTTAAATGCGTCATTTCGAGAATGTGACGTCTTTTTTCACCAAGGTAACAGAGTTCTCCTTCAATGTTCAAAATTCAAAAGAATATGGCCAGAAGAAAGATCAATCATCCTTTTCATCATATTTCAGTTAAATTTGATTTTTGTTAACACCTAAAACGCGTGCTTTGAGCACCAAAAACGTGAATTACATTTACAAGAACACCTTTGTTGTTGTATATATGGGGATATGCACAAGTTCTATTATTTCCATTTCAACTATAACCCATTCTGGTGTTCATATATGAGAGCATAATGCCTTTATTACTGAGTACAATGTACCGTAACATTACTGAAAACAAGTGGAAGTCCAGTTACTCAATAAATCAAGATTTTAGTTCAAAGTCTATGACCCCAAAAAAGTTTATTTGTCATTCAGCTTTCACATTAACACATCTACCTTTTAATGTATATACCATGCGACGTCATATGGCCTTATTCCGTCATTCCGGCCTTACTTCGAAGATATAAGGACGACTCTTTCGTAGATGGACGTCCTATTAACCTAATAAAGATGATGGGCGTAAGAAATACCTGCCATGTGGCGTCCTGATGTCCCATGAAGCACGTTTTTTAAAATATGCATGATCAGCAGAGATAAATTTCTATGTTTTTTTTATAAAAATGTGGCTTTCGATTGTTCTATTTTCGAGCTTTTATTTTCGGGCTTTGTTTGGTTGTGTAAACGCGGCTTAAGGGTTTCAATGATTCCAAACTAGAAATATAAGAATGAGTTGATCTTTAGATAAGAGATTATCCACTCCTCCATGAGCCTTTTATGTTATCTGGAGACTTTGATCCGATGGTCAGTGACTTTGTCCGAAGCGATTGATTCCTTAAAACCTTTGGTATTCCCTATAATCGCATTTACTCTTTTTCTTCTGTTTTTATCATCTAAGTGCACTGTTTCGTCTTACTGCCAATTAGAGACTCTTAATGGATCTCAAAAGGTCGGTGCAACTTTCTTGGACCTATTTTCGGGATGATATGGTTAGGGGAATCTCATTCGTCTATATAAATGATAGTTTGTAAGCAATAAATGCGAGGTCTATGATTCTTGTGCCATTCCTGTCATGTTTGTATACATAACATCGTTATTTATAACAAAATCATTTATAACAAAATCGGATGCAATTAAACAACAAAACTTAGTTATTAATAATTCAAATTTGTCAGTTCATTGCTTGTTTTATGGTGATAAAACACATAACTTGGAAAAAAACGATAAGCAGTAAACTATTTTGGAAACTACACAAAAACACACCGGATAGGGTATACATTTTATTTAAAAACTACAGTAATCTACATTTTGGTTCGGTGGTATATTTCAAAGAATATACATATATCACAAAACATTTACATACATGTATATCTACCGGGGCTCATAATCACATTTATGCTTAATATCTACTAAATGCAACGCACCATACAAAACCATTAACCTACTCTGTCAGAAATATCGCATCAAATGACGTTTATCTAATTGATGCGCTTGGAATGAAAGTGAGCTGTAAACAATTTTTACAATATTTTGTTGTCATTTTCTGCTTTCTGTCAGTATTCGTTTAGAAAGCTATAATCATAATACTTACTCGGCATGGCATAAATAACAAAATAATTGTAAAGTATTTAATAAATGATATATTTTCATATTTACTACAAATGCTAAATGTCATGCGCTTTTCATCCGTCAATTCCTAACTTCCTATTCCCCAGAAGTGGTATGTACCACGTGGAAGGGACGACTTCCAGCTCATGTTGTCTTATAAGAAAGTTTTCGTGATGGCCTTATACGTCTCGATGTTGAATTAACCTTGCCAACAGTTTTTAATCATGTGTTCTTGTTGGCAAACAAAGAAAAACGTTTATACTTTAAGGAGCAGTATTTCTTCGCTTTAAGTTGTAAAGGTATCCGTTACGCACCAAAAACCAAAATGTTTCAAGATTATCGTTGTATATTCCTGTATAAGTGCCACCAAAACCAAACCGAGGTGGCTCAATTGAGTTTAAAAAAAAACAAACAAATAAAATCCCATATCACGAATATTCGGCCCCATTTTTACCCAGTTCTAGGTCATCCTGTCCAATAAATCATTGGCAAAGCGCCTGCCAAATGCGACGTCAGAAGAAGTCAAGTTATTGTTTTTCAGAAATCAATCTCCCGAAAAATCAAAGTGGCTCATCATTTTTGTGACGTATTCAGATGAAGGGCCCGTCGTCCAATTTGCTCATCACATATCCAGGGAAAGTGTCAATAGGAATCTATTTATATCTGGGATGTCATCAGGCTTAGTCGTTTAGTTTCACTTGTTGCTTTTCGAAATGGCATCCAGGTACTTGATTCGTTGTCGATAGATCATCCTGAATTGAATAAATGGAAGTCTATCTAAAAACTGATGTGAATGTGTCGCTAATACTAAGAATAACTGTTGTTTAGCAAGAATATCAATGCATGTTGCTAAGGAAGGAACTTAAAGTAATTTACAAAAGATGAATTTCTCACCATAACACTGAAATGAGCTGTAGCTTCATTTCAATTAAACAGCTATCGCAAGATTATGTGGCCATATCACAAGTCTGAATTGTTTAAATAAAAGCAAAGGTCACAAAATTCATTTGAATAATTAATTTTACTATCATCTCACAACTCACAATCTCACAATACATGCTATTTACAATCATAATTCTTATCTTGTCGGCTGCACTATCGCTGTCATAAAATCTGAGCCGAAAAAATCTTTTCGATAAAAGCAGACGCTCAACTAGGTCAAACGGCTCTTTAATGGTGACCTATGGCATCGATTTCATTGGTTCACAATGTGAGAAACAATGGTATCATAATCGGCGTGTAGATCAAATGGAATCTTATCGCTTCAGATCTGTTCTCACCTTGCAACAGTTATAGAGACTTTGGAACAAAACGGATTAGTGTGACTAGACTGATTGTTGTTTTGAAACAACACCGGAAGTCATACATTCTATTGCTAAAGTATCATTTTGGTGTTCGTGTTTCAAATATATTAATGTAACTATTATATTTTGATGCCAATACATGTATAATCCCATTGAAAACAAGATAAGATATCAATTTAAATCAACTAGTTCTAATCAACAATCTTCATCAAATAATTTTCATATTTCAAATACTGTGCATCAAAGTGCAAATCTTGGTTATTATGTTGACATGAAAATAAAAGTTACCACCCGTTTGGAAAGGAAAAGCGCAGCTTATTTATAATTGACACATTAAAATCACATTACTTAATGTATGATACCGACCTGTAGCCACGATTTCAAACGGACATCAATAGGTATAATAAACGAAGGGTCCTAATCAACATGGTTATTTGCCCGAGGGATAGGGAAAAGTATTGATAGATTAATTAATAGAGTAGATAAGAACCCCATATGCATCAGGCGAGTTAGCTGAAGTGGTAAGAGCACTCGGGCGGCCGGGGTTCATTTCCCGACTGAGTCAGTTTTATCGTATTGAAATAATATAGCCATTTTTTATCTTTTTAAACAAAAATTATACAATTATTACTCACCCGGGCATTATCACAAAAGATAATGACCGAGTTGTAATGCCCTGAAAAATGTCTCAATCATGTAATAAAGATGAATATTATGGATGTAGAAGTCTAATGACGAGGCAAATGTACTGTTGACATTCACCGTAAAAGGATGTCTCCTTTAAGCACTCATATTGATATTGAGCAGTGCAGTCGAAATTCGATATATTTAGCATTTGTTTACAATCAGAAAAGGTTATATGTGATTGATATTTCAATTAAAAAGCAACACAATTGGCATAAGGTGTCATATAAAATCGAGTGCAACAAATAAAATTGTTGAAAACTTCGTGCAATTAGATCCGTGATTGATACATTAAACCCATATAATTGAGGGTATACATGCATACAGGAAGAAACAGGTCCGGTTCTTTGGCCATCGTAGGATGATATAATGTACAACTGAATCAATTGTACAAATATATTCACTATTATTTAGTTGTTCGCCATCCATCTTATTGAATTTGAAATATATATGTATTTCATATTTGTTGGATAAACCTGATGTTTCTTTGTTCCTTTACTATGTATAAATTTTAATTTTTACTAAATCAATTTACATGTAGAGACTCTTTGTCATCAATAAGCGAAGTATTTGCTCGACAGCTCCAGCAACACCAGACACAATAATATTAACAGCAAACGAATACTGACTTATCCGGAGAAATCTTGGATTTAAGTTGTTAATACGTTTAGTAAAAGTATTATGTCGTAAAAACTTTTGGTCAAACATTCAGATAAATTTTCAACAGCCTTGGAAGTAAATAAATTCGATTTGATAGCCATTACAATCAAAATCACAATAGGCTAACACTTTTTTTCACTGATTACCAATGATAAAAACGTTTACTTCACAAGCATATTATATTTGTCATAAATAATGGTATTGCATACAAATGAGTGCATGCAGTGATTTGCAATTTTCGTTATTACATTTTGCTGAGCCAGGAAAAAGTGCTTTGAGTATGGTCGTCGAATGTTTTCCTATGAGTAAACAAGATCAGAAGATAGGGGATGTAGAGCAGATCTCTATATCATGATCATATATTTCTCTAACTCCTCGTTTGTTTGTATCCGTTTAATAGCAAAGCCAACATAGTTTTACGTTGACGATTCCAGGGTTGAAGTCCTTTACTACACAAAAGACAAGAAACTTCCGGCTCTTGAATATAATAAAAATTACTACACAAAAGACAAGAAACTTCCGGCTCTTGAATATAATAGTTTTGGTTTCTTCAATTACTCTTGACTAAAACAATTTGAACGAGTATGGCGAGAATGGCATATTATTATACAAATATCGAATTGAACGTCAACAATCATAATTGAACGCAAAAATAGATATATCAATGCATAAACAACAACAATCCTAAGCGGCCAGTTTGCGATTGAGTGCACTTTACAGCGGACTGCAAAAATATGTTTACGCTGTAGTTTCTTTATCGAATCGGAAGTTATTCCTAGAAAACAAGAAATTCGATGTTTTAGAATTACAAATAATGTTTATTGATTGATTTCATGTTTTTGACGGGAAATTTATCAAAAAGCGTTTGATTATAAAGCTTTTACACATACATTTATATTTTTGATTCATCGTCATCATTAGGTCTAACCTTAATATGAAAGAATGGCGATGTACATTGTATAGGCACTGACACAGGTGAAAAAAATCATGGTTACACCGCGAAGTGCTCGAATCACTATCTGTTACAAGTGCTTTATGTATTCTGCAGTTTAGTGTGCACGGAATCCACCGATCACAAATAATAATCTCTTTAAAAGCAAACATTAAACATGCTTGAGTCGCCCGGCCATTTTCACCATTCACTCATTTTTCCTATCACATTTTGTGAACTCACGGTGTCAATTGATCACATTTTCATGCTATCTCTTCGGGCAGGCAGGGGCCGCACGAAAGATAATCTATCGCCGAAGTTGTCATAAACTGTAATGGATAGCGTGGCGCTACTTTTTAAGATGCTTCCTATCACCCCAGTGCTATAATAGAAATGTATTGATGATACAAGTCATCCGTCATTTTGCGGCTGATTGTGATCGAGATCGAGGCAGCAAAAAGTGGGTCGCTATTTCTGTGGAGCGTTCACTTTTTAATCGCAATTGAATATGTTTTTTTTTTTGTTTATGGACGCGATGAAAGAACCGAATTGAGAGAACGTCTAGAAAAACAATTTGTTTTGATTGTGTTATGCGTTATTGTTATTATCCATTTAAGCAACGAATCCACGACGATACGATTAAGAATGTTGTGCTTACACGTAAAATATGCGTTTATTGTCCTCTAGATAGGAAGTACTGCATCCACATGATATTTACGATATGACGTCGGTCAATGATTGAATATAATATCATAAATTAAAGAGCTTCTTTAGATTTATTTCATGTCCTGTCATTAAGAATAATTGCAGCGATTTACTAATTTTTATGCCCGTAGCAGCAATGGTTCACTTGAGACAAGCCTAATGCAGTGATGATGTGTCGGCAACGTAGCGACGTCCAAAAGACGTCGAACGACGTCCTCCTTGTTTTCCTTCTTGACTCCTACCAAAAGTATCACAACATGTCAAGATGAAAAGAAACAAGACGTGATATATAGACGCCCGTGATATATTAGGTCGCCGCGTAACAATTTGTTCATATGATGCGTAATGAAAAGGAATCAAGGGTTATGACAACGACAACCGAATGAGTGATCGTGAATGGTGTTTGTGGGTAAATAGGACACAATGATACGATGATGCTAAGGTTAGTATCACTTTTGCAGGTGTCATATTCGTTTGGTCGATTTTAGTGCACCCTGAATGCAATGTTTCGATGTATCATAATTCACATGTTCTTCCAAACCCCCAACTTAAGTCCATATACAGTCGCGCGCATTACTAACTTCTCGACGCAAACGCTAAACGCTAAACGTGAAACGCACAAACGCTAAACGTAAAACCCTAAAACGCTAAACGCTAAAGGTACAAACGCTAAACGCACAAACACTAAACGTTAAACGCTAAAAGTTAAACCATAGCCACCCACATGTGTGAGGGGTATATAAAGGATATCCTTATGAGTGGTTATCATAATCTCTAAAATGCCCTTTCATCAAACGCTAAATGCTAAACGTTAACAGCTAAACGCTAAACGTTAAACCCACAAACGCTAAAGGTTAAACGCTATATTCTGATTTTGCAAACCCTTAGACTTTAAACGCTAAACGTTAGAGAAATTGAGAAGTTAGGATCGCGCGCCACTGTACGTTATGTTCTAAGCCGCTCTCTTTTTTCGCACTTCACTGTATCCATGCTGGCCCAACAGCCCGAAATTTATGACAATTGTAATCGGTTGGAATAAAAGTGGCGAAAACGTCTATCTTATTTCTCGCATCACTGACGAAAAGAGTAATTAACCATATGGCTATTGTAATTGACTCTTGTTGTGATACAGTTGAGTATTTTTAGAATGTATTTTGTTGTTATGAGAGTGATCCGCTTATGGTGTTATGATGTAATGGTTTCGCAAATGTTTTATGTTCCTGTAGGATTTCAGAAATTGAGAGGTTAAAAAAGAAAAGAAAATGAATGAGCGTCTAATTTTGAATACATTGGGCAATGTCGAAAAAAGCGTAGATTACACTATAAATAATGGAATAAGCCAAATTAAACGAATCAATTTATCAAATTACTCCTATCGTTTACATCATGACATCATTCATGCAATCCCTATACGCATTAATAAAAATCCATTTTTATCGTCGCATTCAGGTCATATTTTGTAGTTGAGGAAATAATGTGATTTTATGTAAATGCATTTTGATTGTTTTGCTTATAGGACACAATGCAAGCATTTTTATCAGGGGCTAGCGTCACATTTTTTGTCATCAACTTCTAGTGCGTGTCTCTATAAGAGCAATAACCGTAAATAAGTAATTAAATCATATTTAGTACGCATCCGATACAGTGTTTTTTTAAAGGATAAATTATCTATAATTGAACTTAATACTGTTAATTAGAGGTTTATCAAAATATGGAGTTACCTTATTATGATGCTGAAAGCTAATTGTTTATTATATGAATTAAATTACAGTCACGAGTCACGAATCTTCAAGCATCAGGTTAACATTGAATAGCCATTAAACCGTTCTATCCATTTCATATGCTTATGTATATATGCAGACTGCATTATATTATTATTTATAAACATTCAACTTGATATTGTAATAAGTATCGGAAAATACTTTTTAGGCTATCTGTGGTGTACATGTATATGGACATGTTTTGAAAGCAAATGTTTTAATAATTTGATTCACATTTTGGAATTAAGACGGAAATGCTTACCGATTTAGCAACGGAACTGTCCAAAATACGTGATCATGTTTATTCGTTGCGTTTTTGTTTGGCCTCTTTACAAGATATCATGACGCTTAAAAACGACTATATATAATATGTTTCCGCTCTATTTCATTTTGGAAAATGTCTTTCCGGAAAATGCGTCAGCGTGGGCGTAAAAGGATATGCCACTACAATCAAACTCCCAAATTAAATCACGAAACAATTAGAGATAAGACTCATCCAACCCCATAATTAGAATCACTCAAATCCTTTTCTAAATTAACATAAAGGTCAATAAACATGCAAGGTCGATTTTTGACAATGTACGTTGCAGCGACGTTATAATAGCACACCACGTTGCCCATAAACGACGTAGCTTATATATAAAACACATTTTTGCATCTTTTCTTCTTGTTCTACGATCGCCAATACGCGTTGTTCTTCATAAACACCAGTTTGATCCTGATGACGTTTTGCCATTTTCTTTGAAAAGAAAAGTTATATCGTAGTCACAATTTTGATTTCCAAAGCTAAAAATAACGCCTAAAAAGAAAATAACCACTAGTTATTTTGTGCAAATATCCCATGGGTGTTTAATAAGATATAAGAATATTGAAAATCCATGGGATATTTTGTGATATATCTAAACAATAACTGGTGGCAACTTTTCCTTTTTTGGCCGGGTAGCATTAAAACACAACGTCAACATAGTGCAATGGCATAGAACGTATCCTGACCAACGTATCCTGCCGCATGGGAACCACACACACCCTTCTCGCGACCAAATTACTTTGGAGGGTACCCCAATCACACAAAACAAGGTCTTAACGTGGGTTGGCCACGAGGGCCGGCTTGGACATACCAAGGGCAATGGGCAGTTTCAGCCCTGTTGTCAATCAGAGAGGGGAGAATCCGTCTTTCGTTGATATGAGTCACGTATTGGGGGAGGTACAGTCGGGATGGGTTCTCGATATGCTAGGGTATGGGTTAACAAGGATATTTTGATATTATCTGACACAGACGTTGATTTATAGGTCTCCAGAATGATTAATGGTTATGTGTACAAACAAATATTTATTGCACACAGTCCTGGCTAAATAAAGATACAGTTTTTTAAAGTTTGACTTTTCAATTGTATCGATTTAGATGTTGTTGTTACTAAACATTTGATGTATGTTAAATTTGAAATATATGGTTCGATAAATGAACTTTCACATTTATATCAAAGCATGATAAAACGACATAAAAATACATATGACAACTGCTTCTCTTGATTCAGTATTTTATGAAAATTGAGTTTTGCGTTCGGTGTCCATGTCAACTCTATTTTGATCTGGTACCAGTCAATACGTTTTTTTTGTCTTTCGGGAAAACAAATTGTTTAGAATCGGACGGATTTCGAATGAAGGTTGCCATGCCCCTTTGATCGAATCTATTTTTAACATTTTATTATTCATTTTGTTGTGCTGACATTGATAGTTTTGATATGAGGACGTTTGGGATTTGCAATGTTGAAAAACAAAGGCCTTTTTTCATATTATTTCCTCCTTTTCAATCATGTGTTACAGTTTGATTCAACTAGACAATAACATGCAGTAATACACACACAGGCGCGGATCCAGGGAATAGTTGACCGGGGTTTTTAATGGTATCAAATATGAGGGCGAACGGGGGCGCCATATTTTGGTACTATAAAAAAGAGATGTGTGTCCCCGCGCCTGGTATGTTTTCTTAAATCCATCAACATGTGTTATTTCCTTGTTGTTTTATTTATTAATACTATATATGCATATTTAAGAATTCGAGATCAAAGCCCATATACATATACGTTCACATTCATTGATTACTCATTCTATTATAAGTCGGGTTTGTAGTATTCATATTTCAATCATATATTTATCATCATTTTCAATAAATCGGTTACGTAATGAATAAAATTCCTTCTAAGTACCTTTTCTATACATTTTATCACACAATCAATATTTCGATACTCGAACATGACGTATTGCCTTTTCCATGTATTTCCACTCCCCTTGGCTACCACCTCCTATTTTTAGTCGTCCATATCGTTGATGAGTTAAGGACATCACGCACGGACGCAATTTTCATTAACAGGACGGAAAGCATTAACTTAAGGCCATGCTTAAATGAAAATGATGCCTTGAATATCTGATGAATTGTTTTGGTGTCTCCAAATTACTGCCGATTCGAGATATAAATGTGCGTTTCCCTCGAAAATAGAATTTCTTTTTTCTATCTGGTATTATTTCATTTGGTATCACCCTGTCACTTAGGGATTGGCCTTGGATTACTGATCGACATTGCGGGCTTACTCTACAGGGATAATTAAGCGCCATGTTTGTGTGAAAATAAGACTCATCACGTTGTTACCTAAAGATAGGGATCAATCAAAGAGATGCTTATTGATTATTTATGCTTCTCATTTTAGGACATCCTTGTTTTTCTATTCAACTTGCATTGTATATTTTTCATTTCGAAACTCTCAAGAGGTCGAGTATTGTTGAAAGAAACCCCTCATTTTGTGTCATATCTATTTTCCCGTCCTCCTCTTTCGTATATGTCATGGTATACCATGCGTTGCTAAAGCACTTCAAAAGAATGCTTATCATTTATTAATATGGATTTTCAATTCAAGTTTTGAAATCTTTGAAATCGCGGTATAAAAATATATTAAAGATATAATGGTATCGAGTATTTAGTGCTTCTATTATTCTCCATCTCGCATCTTCAGACGCGAACCCTTAAGAGTGCAAAATAATGGGAACCTAATCAAAGACTAATATACTCTCTTCACCATGTTAACAATCCCACTCTGTGGGTCGGTCTGACCCCAGCAGAAAAAAGGAGAATCAACAAACACTTAAAATGTCGACTTGATTCAATGGTGGTTTGACGGATGGTATGTTATAAATGGAGTAAACAATGATGTATCGGGGCTTTTACTCTTGAAATGTTGCATTTACGAATGTATAAACTGGATCCAATATGAGACATCACATGTCAATTTTTGCACCGTCTCCATAGTTCACGAGATGGTATTCTAGATGCTGCATGAAGACCAATGAAGAATCGTCATCCCGATCTTGAAAGTTACAGCATATATCATTTCTTCCATCATATGAATGCTACATTAAGGAGCGTTCACCGGGAACAGGCCCAAAAAAGCTCGAAATCCTGTTTGTTATGTTTTTATACCAATTTCACCAATTTCAATCCAAACACACTTATTACGCGCTTTTTGGGCATGTTTCCGGTGAACGCTCCCTTAATTGATGCGTATATATGTAACCTATGCTTGTTTTACCTTTGCATATTTGACCTGCATCTTACATTTTATTCTTTTTTTTTGTTGCTGAAATTGTAAACATTTTAATAACCCAAGATCATTGACCCTTGTGGCTGTCTCCAAATTCATACTCTTGGAAGAGTAACATAATGTATTGACGTATATCTTCCCGGATTCTTACATGTGTTTTTCCTTGAAATCTTTCTTATTCCTTAGAGACTTCTTAAATAAAACTACACTAATTTCCGATTTGTCTTAACTAATGAAATCCGTCTCGTGTCCATTAGGGTAATCGTTTGTAAAACGACATGACGGGAGAGGAAAGGGAGGGAGGACAGGACCTTAGAGGAATTCTGTGCGAACATAATTATGTTATATTGATTTAACCCGTTTAAAAACGAAAAAAAAAGTTATGTTAGCATTTTAAAAATTAAATCTCATATTTCTCTCTTTTTGTCACCTACATAGTTTTTTTTTCAATTCGTAAAATTGATTCAATGTAAACTAATTTAAACGCATTTCGCATGTACATGGTATCGTATGTAAACTTCCATGCAAAAATGTAATTAATTGATTGAGTAAGAACATTTGTGCATGGAAGCCTTTCCGCATTTTTGTCTTTGAGCGAAATCTCCCATTTGTCGGATTAGTGTGTGTTCAATTAGATACAAATATTATTAAGTGAAAGATGGATGGGTGGGTGCAATTGAATATTTGCTTAATGAGTGAGGTCAGCGAAGGGAAAGCATCAAACGCAAACTGGTCTCTTGCATTGTAATCCATCAAACCCCGTGACCGACCTTAAATGTACTGAGCAAATCAGTGGTTTAGTGTACAGGGATGCAGAGTGGTTATAATGAGGCCCTCTAAAGTAGTGTTTCCTCTAACGTACGTCTGACGTACGTCAGACGTACGTCAGACGGATCGCTGTGTTTCCATTAATCCGTCTCGCATCCGTTTCGCATCCGTCAAATTGCTTTTTGGTCATACGATTTCAGAATTGTAATTGTGTTATATATTTACGAAACGTAATAATCAATACAGTAAACGTAATAGCTGACACCGTAATAATGAAATATATATCAAAAATCGAAATAATTAAATTAAATAAACTATGTAATATTTTTCGGCATCAACATGTTGTAGTCATATTAAAATAATGAATTGAATAAATATAAAAATTATATTCAGAATATTACAATAATTTTAATGCTTAGGAAAATAAACAGATAATAAGAAAGATAACAGCGGTTGATAAAAAAAAATAATATATTCATATAATCTCTATATCTTAATTTGAGATTAAAAAAACGTGGAGACGGGTTCATCGAGCTTTTAATAACATTTGTTTATAAGATACAATTTTTTACATTAACCATCCGTCAAAATGACGGACAGCGTGTTTCCATACATCCGTTGCGTATCCGTTCCGTCTGCAGTCCGTTTATTTTACGGAGCGGGTTGCGTAAAAAAAACGGACTGCAGACGGAACGGATACCCAACGGATGCATGGAAACACTCTAAAGAAAAATAGTGGGAGCGAAAGCTATCCGTTTGCTGCGCAGCTGACGTGCAGCGATTCTACGTTTAGAGGAAACACCACTTAAAACGCCTCACGACGGGGTGCATTTTCGACAAAGCGGTAAAAGAGCATAGATGCGCTATGCATTTAAATGTTATTTATTGTGTTTTATCAACAGATAAACAACAATATTACCTTTAAAATGACATTTAATTCTTATCAAAAAATTGTTTAATAATTTGGTTTTTAGTATATTGTTTTTTTTTTATCCTGTTAAAAGTTGTTTGGTGATTTGATGGATAAAATAGAGTCTGTATATTTATTCATTTTAAACGATATAACTGCCGTTATTGGAAATTACATTTTTTAGATTTTTTGTTTAATCTTTTATAAGAAAATAATAATTTGACAATAATTTTGTTTATCTACCCTTCCCCTTAAATACATAAACTCAAGCATTTTGACTGAGTTTTTATGTTTATTTTCTGGTCTATCTTGGTGCTTTTTTTTTAAGTTTTAAATCATGCCAATACTAAACAATAATGTACTAATAGTTCGCATTTGACCCTATTTGTACATCTATATATGCAATGATTTGGGATAGCTCTATTTTCAATTAATTCACAATTCTGATCTTGCAAAGAAATCTTACCATTTGAAATATAGTTTATGTCAAGGCTCGGTGTAACATTAATAGACCGGGTATCGACGAGGCCCCGCGACCGAAAATTTGCCCCGACCCATCCCTATTAGCTTCGATTATATATAGTGCTATTGTCCAAAATCCGAGTTTTCATCCGTATGAAATAGTACCATTTAACAAAAGAATCGAACAAATATTAGATCAATACATTCACTGTTATTTTAAAGAAACCATTTATAGATTTCTATGAAACATGAATATATAAGTAAAGGACGAATGTGCATGGTTTGATTTAAAGATCTATAAAAAAAGTTGAGATAAAAATGGCATACAATAAAGATTGGCCTTTCAGTCAAAGTTAAAAAATATTTATACAAAATAGGTTTTATTCTTAGTGAGTGAATGTGGGACAGACAAAATTATATTCGAATCATACCGTATAAACTCTGACAAATATATTAATTCCTCCTATTTATAAATGTTATGCTAAATCTGTTGCATAGTTTCATTGTATAGAAACAGTTGAGTACTGATGCTCATACACTATGTGCGCTATACAAATACTGAGCGTGCATGCATTGTCCTTCTGTAAACCCGCTTACCGCTTATACCATTATTGCGTAACCCCGGTAGCTGTACCCACTGAGAAGGCCATTAATTGGTAATGAGCAAAATTGCGCGCGTATGTACTAAGTAATTTGTCTTTGATATAATGTTTCGTGCTATTTTTTTCGATTTTGATCTAATTTGTTATACGATAGGGCAGGTATATATGTGATAAAACAAAGTGATGCTATAAACTATAAAAGGGATATAATGCATATTTGAATATACATGTACAGTGACGTTCGGTTCTAGCTTCTTATCATCCTTAACGTTTAGCATTTAACGTTTATGCGTCTTTAGCCTTTAAGTCAATAGAGAGGTTATGATAAGCACACATTATGATACACTTGATACACCCCTCACACATGTGTGCAGCCATTGTGTAGCGCTAAGCATGTAAAGTTTAGCGTTTAACGTTTAGCGTTTATGGTTTGTGCGTTTAACGTTTAAGGTTTGACCTAAAAAGTTGGAAACGCGCGCCACTGTATATATGCCTTACTACCCAAAACGATACATACGCCATATAGCACCTCCAGATAACAAAATCACTTAACCATAGTTCCGGGCCGAGGAAAAATATAGGCCCTGAATGTTTTCTGGATTTACATTATAATTGACTATGTTTCTTGTCATACAACCAGATATACCTCCACCTTTCATTACACAACAATCAATTCATAATAAAAAAACGATATGTCAAATGTATATCTACAGGCTATCTATCCACTTAAGTGAAAACAAGATAAAGTGCTAATGAAACAAGGGAATCATCCATTAGGGATTTCCTAGATCGCTGTAAACTATTGAAAGGCAAACAAAGTGCAGAAAAAAAGAAAAAGAACAAAACGTGCAGAACATTACGAAATATAGATGAGAAGCAGATTATAAACACTACGAATGATTTAAGTGCCGAAATGAAAAATCATAAAAAATGTATCGAATTAGGTTATTGTTTTAGAAAGGAAATATTTAGTTTTGCAGCATTAAATGCCGATGGTTCGCTTAAAACGAAATATTTCACCAAAAAATAAAATAAAAGGTACTGTGTGGAAATTGAGATGGAGTAAACTGTTCCCAAGTATACGTCCTTCAATTATCAAAATAAATCTAAGCAGGTTCTTTTTTTGTGGAATGTTCAATGCATTTCAACTCAGCTGTTTCTACGAGGATGGTCATGGTGTATGGTTTAATTGCCTCCTTTATTATTGAATATCTTAGTAGACTATAGAATTGTCTCTGTACGTCAAAAGACGTTCTTGATTGCAACAAATATTTGTATCAATCCTATATAACATGTTTTAATTAACCATCACATAGTGGTTTTGATCACAATTTTTGTGATATTGATGCCCATATAATCAGAGACTACTCAAGTCTAGACGCTTTGACAATTACGTATCTTATTCATGTATTTCCAAGGCAGCGATTTATGTAAGAATATTAAAACTAAGGTTTATTCATGACCGGAAACCATAGAATGTCAGGGATGTATAATAACATCATTATTTTCTAAAATGTTGACAACATGTGAGACCCTTCTAATGTTATGCTCAGTGGTAGTATGGTGTCCACAATGCATGGACGTTACTTGTTTTCGAAAACAATGTCAATTCTATGATATCTAGCAGGAATATTACCAATGCAAGATTGTTTCCCAAAACCATTCCCAAAATTTAAGCACCAATCAACCAATCAAATCATCCCAATTAAATATACAAACACATTCAGGATCAACACACATTTCACTACTTTTGACCAGTACAAGGTGGCCTCGACCTTTTTGTGATTACACGGATCACTTGATCTGGACTGCACTCTTTGTTTTGGTTCGGAAAGAAGAAATACCTTTTAATCTTTGTAAGTATATAATCTGGGCTAGTATATAGATGCTTGTCAGCGGATAGTTTGTTCACGGTCATGATTCGTAAGGTTATCGGAGGTCGGGATCGACTCGAGCATGGAACGAGAGGTATTCCAGAGAGCTGCGTGCTTTGTAGGCTTTAAGAAGGAAACCTAACTGATTTTACAGTGCTCAGCATAATTTTGTAATGCGAACCGGTTAAACGCATATATTTTATAGTTTTAAGCAGTCAATGTCTTTGAAACCGTGTCCAATTTTCAATTTAGGTTTGAACCAACCCCCATATATTAGTAGATCCATGAAATATGTCGCACGATCAACGTTGTCATGCATTATTGCATTCTGATGTTGCATTATGTTTAACGCAACACAGACTAACATTCAGGAATCATTTGCTCAGCACATCGTTAACCTTTAACTGTCACTTTGTCCGAGAGGTTTGGCGAAACTAAACTTAAGTTTAAGTATTTTGGAGTTCACTCTCAATCGTTGAGCCTTGATATCTATTGCATCAGGCAAGCAATCACCCTTTGCATGTTGAGCTCTTCAGGCATGCTCGTAGCTTTTTGAGACACGGAGAACAATCTGCGAGCAATGTTTTGCTACTCGATCCTAATTGCTGGGGAAATATTTTGACAGCAACAAATATCAACATGAAAAGTGAACGTAAGTGATGTTGCCAGCATCCTGTATGGCAGAGACAAATTGCGTTATTACAGGAGGATTTAATATTTTTATTATGCATAGATGGCGCTTCAAAAAGAATATATATAGGCTATATATGCTACATGTCGTATACATGGAATTGGTTAAAACCCCCAGGGTTAAAACGAACCTTAGCTTATGAAGTTAGCACAATTGAATGATTCCATGGAAGGTAAATACCATATACACGCTTGTTACATTAATAACATCTACAGACACAATCTTTGCAAAGCGTATGCTTATTCTAAATGTAATTAACGTTTATAATATCATACTGAAACGAGAATCTACACCACTCATATTTTCTGCTATACTTTTTTAGAATCATCTATCGATAGTTAGCAGAAGGCCTAATCATTTGAGATTTCCCAAATCACAATCACATTCGGCTGCGGAACAAACAATTTAAATGTCAGTCGCTAATAATCTCAGAATTGGAAAAAGTGATGAAACAGCCCTGATTAGGGAGACAATGATGATGAACCAAAAATAAACCTCAAAAGAAGACTCAAAAATAAGTCTCGTGATCTTTTTCCAGCCCTTCAGCCGGCGTCTGGAGTGTGAGAAGTCTACTTAAAATAAATTGGACGTAAAACAATGCATGTAACAAGTTGCAGGGTCCTAATTCATCTATTTTAGAGTGGAAATTGACATTTTGTGGCTAGAAGTCAGTTTCGCAATATGAGGTGGATGGCTAGACAGGATGAATTTGGACATATGGACAATGTTTCCTAAAATGCCCCTCATCCATATTAGTAAACTATTTAGTTATTATTGATCTATTCGATAAATGTCGATATTTGTGAGATCAGGTGTTCGTATCTTCCATATGGGTAAATCGTAATGTTTACCAGAACGTCTACTCATCTTTTGGGTGTACATCCTTTAAAATACCCTGATACATTGAATGTTTTTTTCTGAATTAATTATCTTGCATCAAGGTAGATCATTTTGATCAAACAGCGATTCTATCAAGAGATCATATGGCTATATCCTGCTCTATGGGCCAGCTCTTTATAAATGGGTCATTTTAGGAACAATTGGTATCAGTTTCGGGACTTCCTCATAAAAAAAAATGATATTTTTGAATAATCCGTAGGATATTTCTTTGAAACAGAGAAACCAGTATATAGTGTTTAACGTTATTTCAAGTACACGTATATCATTCTACACTTTGATCATTTACGAAGTATCATTCAAATGGTTTAGGACGTCAGTCCGAAACACAATTCTAGATGTCTTATATCCCTATTTATTTAACCATCACTTTCCCACTGCTCAAGACGTCAATATCGTCCGGACGCAATACGACGATGTATCAATGAGGATCGTATAACGTTTTTCTTCCATGATTAAGACGTCATATGAGATAAAGATAGATCCACACCCTTAGTATCGAGACGCAAATTGTATCATGTCAAGCATAACTTAAGGCAACACATCGTCTGGCTAATGAATTACTTATCGGCCACTGGGACGGCGGTCAACAAGAGATTTTGGTGGAAATGATAAAATCCCGCGAGATTGAGAGGCACCGGGGTAAGCAACCCCGTGCCAGATGGATCAAAACACACATATACTACTTAAACACTACATATCGATGCTTTTATATCATTATGATTTAGACTTATGATTTCTAGTCTGATAGCCAGTTTATGGATAGTTTTACACAAATGTTCTCAAATCATCCACAGTCAATATATACCAAGATGAGAATAGAACGCATTGTGATCAGTCCTGAATAAAACGCTATCAAACTATTTTCGGATTTCGGTACATAGCTGCATCAAGAGCCTTTATGTGATTTTCAGTTCGATTGCAAATCAAGGCTCGATGACATTTGGTCAATTGAAAAGGAAATGTCCGGCTTTGAGGGAAACGCCAAAATGAATGAGTCTGTCACCAGTTACACATCAGTTACCTATTAAGCAATGGGTTTGAATGCGTTGTTGCGACGTCGTAAAAGGGAATTACATCGGCAAGTGTCATTTAACCATATCAAGTAAATGTTTCTACGTATCTTGTTCGATATGACAGCGGAATAATTGTGCCCTGTCGTAATACGCTGTTGTGGTGTCGCAAACAGAAACTAAAATGTTGCTATAACTTGATTGAATACCTTTATACATATAAGTTAATACCTTCCAGGGAACACATTCGGTTGGCCGTCGTAAAAAGAGCACAGCGCAATCAACCACTGCGGCTGAAAAAAAAAAACAAATAAACAACAACAAAATGCACACAAATAACAATGGCACAAAAATATATGTTTGTTGTGCGTCGCATGACACCTTTCCGAATGAGTTGGTCATCGCATGATTAGCTTAGGCTTAACTCAACACAATTACAGAGATGACAGCCTGGTCAAAACTCGCTTTCGAATTCTCTTATTCTGTGGATTTCGGGTTTTGAGTAGGGAGCAGTTGGGTTTAGGGAGTTTTTTTGTATTATTCCATTGAGTTTATGATGAAAAAAAGAAAAAGTTCTGGTTTATTGCAATTGTTTAATGTTTAATTGGACGTTTCGCTCCACGACGTCTCTAGACTGATGAACCATCTCATGTGACAAGATTACATGCTCTAATAAATCTTCGAAGACACTTTCGATTTTTGCCGACGAGTTTCCCTTCAATATGAGTCTATTTTTGGGGCTCTTCATTGAGAGAGTGATTAAAACCACAAGCGTTACTGGTTTTTGACGTCTTGACACCTTAGTGAAGCATACTTGTCAATCATTGTGTAAGATTCGATTCCATGTCGTAACCAACGCATTAGATGGGTTTCGGAATAAGCAAACAGGTTTCATTGTACAGTTTTTGGGGAAAATATTTTGACTATCTTCAATTAATTACGAAAATAAATATTTTTTGAGATATACATGATATATCAATATTAAATGGGTTTCGCTTCGTGTGATATGTTCTGATCATAGGTCTGCCACGTTTGAATAGCCGTCTATTTTGACTGTATCAAATTGCGTTATCACTTCTGTGCATAGGAGTCTTGATGTAAGAACATCATTTTTACAACAGCTAGATGTGGTATGGGGATGTATCATATCACGAATGAGCCAATGCCTTCTTATCAACTTACATAGTATTCCAAATTAAAAAAGCATCTATTCTAAAATTCAACTATTCCGATAAAGTGTGTGGGTGAGACAGAATATTGGAAGAAAGAGACCCAGCGTCATGATGCTATACTGGATGGTATCGCTTTACCACATTTAGGCACAGCTATATCCGCAAAACAGTAATATGACACGGGCCAATAGCACTGATAACACTGGCCAAAATTGGACTGTATATTGTGGATGAGATTGCAGTTAGATTTTAAAGAGGATGAGTAATTATAATCTCGTTCCGTTTGAAAATATCGAGCAATAAAATGTATGCAACTTACACTAATTATATTTCTGGCATGGTCGTCTTCCATGCATGCGTTAATATCCAAGTTATGTTTATATGTAAACAAATTACTGAATATATATCCGATTCATACAGATTTATTCGTTTTGTGACTATGTATTTTAATTCATGATACATTCTATCGAATTCCTTCTTAAAGTAATAGGCGAGGTGCGGAAGCATTCTTTACCAAAAACCAAAAGGCAATGACCACCAAGATATAAAAAAAGAAATAGGCCCTACATGTGTTTGCACATCCGGAAAGATCATCTGTAAAATAATAAATAGTTTGTAGTGGATCCAGAATAGATTCAGAATAGGACGGGGAAAATATTGTTTAAGGAATTCTCAAGTTTCTTAAGTCCCTAGAGTTCAGTAACTTATGTGAACTCCGTTATTATTATTTTTTTTTTTTTTGCTTTTGCTTAGTGCATCACTCATCTTTCGACCATTGAGACAAAAACAGGATCCGGAATAAGAATATCAGTTCTCAGTTCTCGAACAAACGAAGTTGACATTTGCATGATTACAGTTCGAAAAACAGAAAACAATAATTGAGCTGCTCAATTATAAAAGCAAGGGGTGCTTTTAAGTCAGGAGTCTTTTAATTGGTTTACGATAAAATAAATCGATCAGCGTCTAACCTATTTTCAAAATGCGGTCTCTGCGAATTAAAATTCCGATTGAGTATCTTAAAACATTCTGACGTTAGGAGTAACTTTAAAAATATTTGAATTATATTGAAGCCCAGCTGTGTTCCTTATCGGGTTCACTTCCTATTTGAAACACGTACTACCGGTAAACATCACTGATTAAAGCAGTTGTAGTTCGTGGGGAGAGATGCTACTCATAAGCAAAATCGTACCATTCCTAAAATAAATATTATTGTCCATTCAATTATGGTGCAGAAGAAAATAACTGTTGCTTAAGTGTTGATACAATGTATGTGTGCTGATAAATGTTACAAGATTGGTGCCAAAATCCCTTTCTTTTCGGTATCATGAATTGACTTAATTGGAAATCTAAGAATATATTTATCACTACAAATTATGATAGTTCTGGTATGAATATCATGTATTTTTATTTTGAACATTTTGCGTCTCTTTTTATGTATACTTTTCTTTTTCATATGAATCAATTTCCATGGGAAAATATCAATAGCATTATTTTAAGTCAAGTTATCCATTTATTGTGTATATTCCTGTATCTTTTAGCAGCTCAACACGCCGTTTTTCGTTTTTAGTAAAATCGTACAAATGCTGTTGCATAAAACCTGCGACACGACTTAAGAGCGAAACAATTCTGAGCAACCATTAGATTATGATGCATTATTAAACATATAGAAAACTTGATTAAGTATCATGAAATCTTAAAAACACTATATTCACTTTTTATACATTTCTTATGCAAACATATGTTCGCATGAATAATTTAATTGCAATTAACATTTAATTTTGTACTTATCTTAACTTAGCTAATTAGTATCTCAATTAAGACAATGAACTTTTTCAGTTAAAACACGCAATCGATATGTAGACCGCATTCCACGTTTTATAAAGAGCGCAAGATATCTTCTTTCTTTGCACAAATTTAAAGCGAGTTGGAATATGGTTTCAATCTTCTATAATTTAGGTAGGTTTTTGCTAGAGGAATCCTAAATGCATTATGACAATCAACCATCACCTAAGAATGTAGAAGTCTTCAGCCTTAAAGAGATTTCTCAGCAACGACTTGTTGATTGAGCGTCAGACCCCTGGACCAATGTACCGGAAAGTAGAAAGAAGTTAATCAGGCGCGGATTTAGAGGGGGGCGCACCCGGCGCACGCCCCCCTGTTCGCCCTTATATGTAAGACAAAAAAATTAAGTTGCGCCCCCCTGTTCAGTCTGATAATCTATACTGTTTGCGCCCCCGGGTTTAACATTTTCTGGAGCCGCGCCTGTTAATTGTTGTCTCTGGCAATTTGAAAAGTGAGTTTAGTGGCTGTGGACTAGTTTTCACAAAATATTGCTAGTTTATAATCTACGGGCGGTAAGACGTAATTGAACGGGTTGGGAACACGTAATTGATTTGGGAACACACAATTGACCGGGTTGGGAACATACAATTGACAGGGAACACACAATTGACCGGGTTGGGAACAAACAATTGATCCGGAACACATAATTGACCGGGTTGGGAACATATAATTGACTGAAATAGGCGGGAATACGCTATTGACCCGGAACACACGTGGCAATACATTTGAATGTTAATATCCCAGCTAGTTCTGCTTCGCAGGTAGAGGCTATCCATCGGGAACAAAGGGGTATGATTATGATTTATAGATTTCGAGGCAACCGATATTCACCTTTGGAAATTGCTCGATGTTTACTTCATGAATGAGTAAGCATGTTTATCGTTTATTTGAAATTCATTGAAAATAGTTTTGTTCTAACCCTAATTAATAAACAACCTGTCTTCTCCATATGTTTTAGATTAACTTGTTTATTGTCAACTTTATTGTTTATAGGCATTGAAACAATATCTCATTGTAGTCAAACTGAAAACAATATAGTTTCATTGCATTGAGTGCTTAATGAAATCGATAATTTTGAATTGCCGGTTCAACTATATATTGTTTTCTTTTTTTTTTTTTTTTTTTTT